>CABFWB010000075.1:439408-479268 GCA_902151455.1 Timema bartmani | reverse complement strand
ATTTCACTGTGAAGCCGATTTTTTTTTTCAGTTATGATTTCACAATGGACCTGATCGTTTTTAAATTATTATTTATTATTGTTTTTCAGTCTTGATTGTACAGTGGAGGTTTTTTTTTTTGGTTATGGTTTCACATTGGAGCTGATCGTTTTTAAGTTATTGTTGTACATTGAAACTGATTGTGTTTTAGTTTTGATTGTACAGTGGCGCGTATTTTTTTCAGTTATGATTTAACAGTGAATCGTATTGTTTTTCAGTTATGATTTCGATTTCACATTGGAGCTGATCATTTTTAAGTTATTGTTGTACATTGAAACTGATTGTGTTTTAGTTTTGATTGTACAGTGGAGCATATTTTTTCAGTTATGATTTCACAGTGAATTCTATTGTTTTTCAGCTATGATTTCGATTTCACAGTTGAGCTCAGTGGTTTTCAGTTATGATTGTAACAGTGGAGCTGATTGAGTACAGAGCATTCATAACTGAAACTCACTAAGCTGTTGACAGTCACCGTGAGGTCCAACCAAGAGTGTCAGTCTTCTCTCTTGACCTGAAGAAGCTGCCTGTGTCAGTAAAGGGTTGTCCATAAAAATGTATCTGTTAGGGGTTTTCTTAGTGTTTCATCCAAACCATTTATATTCCACTAGCATTCAGGTAAATGTAAACCATGATTTAGCCTAGTGCTCTAAATCACTTTTATATTAATTTATTTCTGTCAACATGTTATTTTATTTAAATATTTTGTTTTTCATTAAAAAGGATAATCAAAAATGTAACAAGTTTGAATAACTATTGTGTACAAGACTTTTTTCCAAATTTCCTTGAGAATAATTAATGGGAAGTCAGACCATCTCTATTTTACATAATATACAAATTATTATTTAAAAAATATGATTGTGTGCAGTAGTGTCAATAATAAACATAACTTAAGTTACTCATTTTGCCTGGTTGTAAAGTATTCTAACTTAAACCTGTTTTAAAGAAACTTAACATTAATAACTCTGTAAAATCTTATATTCGAATACTCAGTGCAACAGGGTACAATTAAAATTAAAATAAAATTAAAGTTTAATTTACAAATAGGTTGGTTAACCAATGCACACAATTTCATTATGTAACAAACTGTTTTGCTTGCATACAGAAAGGTCACTGATTTTGGAATATAATATTTGCACTGAAGTATTGAATTGTTTACAAGAATAATTTATTCTGATTCTTTTCAAACGTTAGAAACATTAAATTACCAATTGTACCCTAAACTAAGACTACTTGATTTTATTTTCAACAGATAAAACAATCACTTTGACTTGGCTTCCAAACAAACATCAGCTTTGACTTTGCTTTGAAAAAATTCTGGCTTCCAAGCTTCGCCAATAAAAATATTGACAGCTAAAATACTCAATTTATGATCATTTACTGCCATTATAAGGGGTTATATTACATTACAAATTAATATTCACATTTAAAAAAATGCTCATTTTATTAAAAAAATGTGCTAGCACATATTTCTGGTAGCTTACCTCTTGAACTGCAAGTGGTTTTTTTATAGTAATTCATTATTTTGAGGATAGCTAATATTAGGGGTCTGTGAGCTTGGGGTTTTTTTTCTTACAATCAGAGTATTTAAAAAAAGGTGTGGAGTTTGAGTATAGGCTATTCATAGTTTTAAAATGTTAAGAGCATATTTTATTTGTTTATTTGAAAAGTTAAATAGGATATTTAAGATGTCAGCAGTCAAAACAAATATAAAATGTAAATACCACATCTTTAAAATGTTAAATTTTAAACATATATGAACACATCACATGTTCTTAAAATAAGAATGACACTCATTTTTATAGATAGTAAATACTTTTGAAAAGAAAGTTTAAAAAGTGTAAATATTGGTTTTTAAATTAGAAATAACCAAACATGATTTAAAAATAACACTAAAATAAAAAATAATAGAAAAATAATTAAATAGGTTTCAACACTTATGTCTTTAAGACACTAAAATTGCACAAAAAATTTAAAAAAGTTCATAAAGCTGACATTTTAATGAGCTAATATTTCCCCAAAATAAGCGTTTGTAACTTTAACTACCCTATAAGAAAACATAAGAATCACAAGCAGTTAGAAATTTGAATGGTTTCATATTTTATTTATAAGTTTCTTTAATAATCACATACATGATCACTTCTTTTGTTCCAATTCCATTCCTCTATGTGCAGTTGTACATGCGCCTCATTTGGGCTCTCTATAAATTTATCTAATTATGAAATTTATTTCATTTCAGTGCTTATAAAAGTTAATGTTCATACTTTAAAATGGAAAATAAGATGGCTAAAATAATATTTTTAGTAGACAGTATGAAATACTAAATGCTTTTATTATTTAAATATGGTAAGTTTGGTGGTAAAATATTTTATTGCAATGTTGATCAACACTGACTTTAGGTAGGTTAACCAACATAATTATTTAACTAAATAGCAACTATTGCTAGTTTTGTAGTGGAATGTATTAACACCAGTTTTAATTAACTTAAGTTTGAAACCAATCGATACGTATTTTCAATGTTAAATTGATTTTAATTGAAATTCTATAGAAAGGGACAATGTAAAAATAGTCAAAATAATGATTATTCAAGTAGTTAGTGATCTATTTAGCTAGTTTTATTTTCATTGCCTTGTCATGGCAATGCAACTTCAATTGAGGATAATTCAAAATGGATGAAAATATTAAACTAATTTACGTGTCGAAAGTAGTTTTAGAGCTCTTTTATGTTATTAATATGAAATTTGATATTAATTTTAACAATTTGTTCCAAATTATTTATATGTGAAACTGCCGATATCATCTAAATTAAGTAGCTTATACTTACCATTGCGATTTAAAAATTGATTTTGATTTGTATTTACACCAAGAGGAAGCTCAAAACCCGAGTACTCGCAGAGTCTTAGTTAATATCAAAGATTTTTCTATTAATTTTTAATAGCTAGATTTATGAATTTTATCATAGTAAAACACTTTAAATAGTGAAAATATCCCATCTAAATCAATAGGGGTTATTATGTTTATGCCCCAACCCCTTCATTTGTGCAATATAATATTTTTTGAAGCATAAAAAACCAATAAAAAATATTTGAACAGCTATTACCTCTTTGTCTAACAGTAGCAATGTAAAGTGTGAACTGTGTTATTTTCACTCTTAAAACCATATTGTGTTACAAATATAATACACTTATTATAATATTTGCATTATTTGAGTTTGTCTTAGGCTTGGGTACATGTTATTGTTAACTGAGGATGTTGATTGTTAAGCATTTTTATGACGGTTGAACACTTTTTTTGTGAAAGTTATTTAATTTTTTATATTATTTTTAATCCCTAAAATTGTTGAAACTTATTGCATAAAAATGTTTTGTATGAATATAAAAACAATTCATAATGGGCTCTCATTTCGAGTTGTATTGACGCAAACATATACAAATTTTGTGTATATAATGAGTAGGTATGTTATTAGTTTTTAGCCTCCAGTGCATTGTATTGCCATTATTTTAATCATAATCTTATTTAACATTTTAGAAAACATTCTAAAAAACCTAATTATAGTTAGGAGCATAATTTAAATATAAGATAAGACTTGGGACCCCAAGGAAATGTCTGTAAATTTTTAGGTTAAAAAACCAATTTTAATGATATTGATAAGAAATCTGCAGAATTATTATTTATAGCTTATAAAAAAGTCAATGAACAGTGAAATAACATACAATTACAATTTATGAATATAATTTGAAAGGTAAAAACAAATTAATTGAATAAATATAAATTGATGTAATTTTGGTTGTATATTTATAATGAACCTGAAAAGAAAAATTACAAAGATTGACAGAGAATATTAATAAATTGATAGGTAAAAATAAAGTAAGCGAGAAAAATGAATAATCTTATACAATACATTATTATGTTAAGTTTACATTAACATGATATTAAATATTAAGTTTAGTTGACATTTAATATAATAAAGTGATAATAAAAAAGATTAACTTTTTTTAAACACATTAAAAGTTTGGATAATGAAAGAGGTTATACATAAATTGGTGAATGTAAATGTATTATGTTATTAATTCAAATAGGCCTAGAATCAAACTAATATCATTTGTCAATAAAAAGATTTTTATAATAAAATATGTTGAAGCATGCAGTGGTCTTGACACTTTTATTGCTCTTCACAAAGCTTCCTGATTATGACATTCAATTGTCGAAACATGTAGAAGATACTAAAACCTAGTCGGGTATCTAGCTACTGAATCCTAAGGAACAAGAGAATATTTTTCAAATAAGACTCAAACTTCATTCATTACTTAATAATCAAAGACTATTTATCAATTATACCCTATTAACTGCAAAATACATATTTCCTTATTGAACTTATTTTAACTCAATATAAATAATTTGGTTATACTTCTCCAAATGTCTTTGTACCATTTGTTACTTGTATTTTTTAAATATCAATACATATTTTATCCAAAAAAATACTATGGCAATTGTTATTAGTTTTATTCTAGGCCTAACCTATACTAATTGAATAATACACTTACATTTATCCATTTATTTATAACCTCTTTTCTTATACAAACTTTTTATGTTTTTTAATGTATTTTTTTTTTTTTAATTTCTATTAACACATTAGTGCATTAAATGTCAACTTAATTTAATATTTAATATCTTATAACATAAAATTGCTCATTTATCTCACTTACTTTAACCTATC
The DNA here is from genome assembly GCA_902151455.1 of Timema bartmani. Classification (NCBI taxonomy): domain Eukaryota; kingdom Metazoa; phylum Arthropoda; class Insecta; order Phasmatodea; family Timematidae; genus Timema; species Timema bartmani. Next base: position 474,515 of record CABFWB010000075.1, on the reverse strand, counting down.
AATTCATCAATACCCCCTATTAATATTTATCATTTCTCATTTCAGGTTCATTATAAATGTACATAAAAAGAATTGCATCAACTTATATTTATTCAATTAGTTTGTTTTTACCTTTCAAATTATATTTATAAATGATTGTAATTGCACATTATTTCACTGTTCATTGACATTTTATAAGTTATTATTCTGTAGATTTCTTATTAATATAGTTAAAATTTGTTTTCTAACCTAACAAATTACACACTTTACCTTATATTTATAATCTTATTTATTTAGAGTATTTGTTCAAGTAAAATGCAATGGTGGAGGAGAATGAGTTTGAAGCCACAAAGAGGTTTTCACCTATTCTTAATTAATGTTTGAACACATTGAAGAAACTAATTTTATAGGGTAATTCTCATTGTTTACATTTTTTTTAAATAGGTTTCATCTAGAATATTATCACAGAACTTTAGGAAAACATAACTTGCATAAAAGTGAAATCAAAAATGTTCTATCATCAATGCAGGAATAGGCCATTTTAGCTTCCCTAATGGAATCCAGAAAATATGTTTGTGCTTAAATCATCTCAGACATATGTATAGTTATATTTGATTTAGTTTCCTGGCAGTAATTTTTCCAAAATAAGTTCAGTTAAATAAAATCTAACTAAATATTATTTGTAGTAAAGTCGCTGCTACCAGTTTAAACTTTCCCCTGTATTGTTTTGTTCATACTGTTAGGGTTAGTAACCCCCACAATGTGACTAAAGGAACTTATTTTTAGAAATAAGATCTGACAGTGATGGTTAACATTTCTTGATTAATGGGGTGTCAAATTGTATGTTAGTAATATATTACAAGGACCTACTGTAGAAGGTGTATATACCAAAATGTTTTTGGTGGACTATATGGATGACCCTCTAGCAACTTTATCAATATTTTATTGCACACTACTTTTATAGTATCAAGCATAGTATAAATTTGCTCCCCTGCTTGGTACACAATATTTAACAAAACATTTGTTTGAAATGATCAGATTTGATGAGCATATTTATAGAAATTGTCACTTCCTGCGTAGAAAAAAGTGAATGAATATTCAATTACTCGGAACCAAATTCGTGGCACAAATTTTTGTGAGTTATTTAGTGTTATCTTAGCGTCCGTGACAGAGAAGCAAACATACCATTCACATTAAAGACCCCACCTTGACAAGTGCCATACAGATGTTTTGCTCGGACTCATAATTTGAAAATATTATGTACTATTTAAGAAATTAATTTTTCACTATTGAACGCAAAAAATATTATCACACATCCATATACATTTTATTCAAGAAGTAACATTTAAAGAGTCACTATTTTTATTTCGGACAAGTTAAAACTCATTATGTTTGTTGTGTTGATTGTAAGGACTTTGATATTAGAGAATATAGCTGTTAGGAACATGGAATGGAAAGTTCCAAGTCAAATACATGAATTGTATTGTAAGGTTATAACATTTCATTTGTCAACATTTCTCCTGCCCAGTCGCCACTTGGAAATTGTTCCCTGTACAACTGTGCCATTATTTTGTGAGGTAGATATGGGTGTATGAAGTATCAATTGTTGTTTAGTGCCAGAAAAATTAGTGGTATAATCTGTGATCTGGCAGTGAAAATGTCTGCAACTAGTCGGAACTTTTCCATTTTTCCAACACAAAATATTACTACTTTTATACATAGTTTGAAGAATAATCATATTATGAATTTGTGTTTCTTGAAATTACGGTGGTTTTAGCATAGTAGCGACATTTAGACTGCTATAAAGAAATAATCTACACCTATACTCAGATCATCATGAACTGTTTCCAGTCTGTAGCTAGCTCAGTTTAGTAAAATGCCTTCAACTTCCTCTACCCATCCACCATTCTTATGCTTTGTATCATTCCTATTCCTTTCCTCTCACTTGCACACTTTCTGTTATTTGCTTCTCTCATCCCTTTCTTGGTCTCCCTTCCAGTATTTTTCTTACATACTTCATCTCCATTATTCTCTTTGGTGTTTTCTCCTTTTCAACCCCAACTACATGCCCATAGCATCTCAGCCTTGCTTCCTCTACTAGCTCATGTACTCCCTGTACCCGGATAACTTTATTCATTATACCCAGATGTTTTTAACTATTAATATTATGGAATTTCGCATAGTCTCACATGGTTTTTACAACAGGGGAAAAGCAAAATGTTAGAGTCAAGGTTCAAACCTCACAAATAATTTCTTATTTCTCTGAATAATTGATGGTTGCTTCTATTTTGCTGACAAAATACAAACTGTACTTATATTTGAATCATTCATTAAATCATAATTTGTTATTATGACAATACAATGCATTCCTAGATTACATTATGCTCGAATTATATTTATTATCTTTCTGCTTATTCCAATTATTGAGTTTTGACAAACACTTTTTAAATAATTATATTTTAGTTTTTGTAATGTACAGTTTTTAAAATAAAAACCCTTAATCTCGCTCACAAATGAGCAATCTAGTCCTGCTGTATTATGTGTTTTAAAAAATATGTTAAATTGTGCAAGTAGGCTGTGTGTATATAAAAATCATTTCCACTAGTTTTAATTAAACCTTGTGTATTGTAATAGCTTTTTGTCCTATTTACATGTAGGTTAATTTTTTACCTAGTTACATTGCTGTTGACCATTTGGGGCTAACTAGTATTTTGATAGTTGAAAGTGTCAAGGTAATATTTAAGTAAAAGGAACGTAATGAGTGTTTTACTTTTTAACTGTGTGTCTGATTGCTAGAATTATATCAATCTTTTGAAATATGTTATTATTTGTGAATGTTGTATTTGAAAGTTAACAATTACAATGTTTATTTCAATGTGTTTGCCATATTTTCTTAAAATTCTCATTCAATGAATGAGCGTTTTATTTGTATGGGAGTAAACGTTATGCAAATCATATGCATCAGCCAGCAACAGGTGCTGGTTATGATTAGATAGTAACGAAACTTAGGTTTTAAAAAGTTTAATGCTCTAGGTCAGCACTATTCAAAATTAATAAAAGTTAATTTAGGTGTTTATAATAAATTCACTAGCATCAGTAAAGTCACCAGTTTCAACTTTGCTTGAATGTGGATATTGTGTTTGCTTTTTCAAATAATTATTTAGGGAACAATTTTTCATAAGATGAATAATATTTAAAAAAAAAAATTAATTGGAAAGCTCAAATCATAACAAAGATGCATCTTATAGTTTTTCACATTATCATATACTTTTTTCTTTGCATCAGTTTATAAATACCCTACTTGAATGTACATTAACACCAATGATTTTTGTTCCACTGTGTACTAACATTAAAAATTTAATTTGTCATGTGAATGATTAACACATGTAGGGTTCTTAAATTAGATTTAATCATTTAGTAATAAATTGTTGTTAGTTAATCTAATGGTGTGACTAAATAGTATTTAATTAATTGTATCTTATTTGAGATAATGATTCTAGTCTAGTTTTATGAAACATTAACTATGTATGTTGAAATTTTTTTTAACAACTAAAAATGGCTATTAGTAAGAGGGTGGAGTAGCCTTCTAACACACAATGAAAATATGTGTGTTTAGAAATAGGGTGGCCCAATGGCTAAATGATTTTGTAAAGAAAATTGATAAAGATAAGTAAAACTGAAAAATAAACTAAAAAGTGTAAATTTAATGAAGAAAGCTCACCTAGGGAAAGAGGAAATATGTGGGAAGAATCCAATGCACAAAGGTGACATTTTCTTCCGTTCTTCTTTCTTCTGTAGTTGAAGTAATCACACACACATTTAAAAACTTCTAACACAAATTGAGTAATGTTTCGGCATTATTACCTTTATCAAATAAAAAAGAGAAGAGGGAATACGCTTTACATAAACATGAATTAAAAATTGAGTAATTCAGTGTTTGTGTAAAGCATATTTCCTCTTTTTTATTTGATAAAGGTAATAATGCCAAAACATTACTCAATTTGTGTTAAAATTAGTGTTAAAATGTGTGGATGACTACTTCTACTATAGAAGAAAGGAATCAGATGTCACCTTTGTGCATTGGATTCCTCCCACATTTTCCCTCTTTTCCTAGGTGGTCTTTCTTCATTAAATTTACACTTAAACTTAATAGTTTATTTTTCATTTGTCTTATATATAAGCTTTGTTTTTCTTACACATGCTCTATTGCACTCCATACACTAAAGCTTTTTTTTTTTTCATTTTTCAGTCCATACACATAAGCTTTTTAATGCACTCTTTACACTTAATTTAGTTTTATCATAACAATTTTAAGTACATAAATGTTTGAATTTCAAAAGCCATACTGACGTGAGAAGTTCTGCAAAAATTGCGGTTTTCATTAGTGAAGAAATAATTTGGTGGTACAGTCAACTTGTTTACTTTATCAACTTAATGACTAATGATGTTACTAATGACCAAACTAATGCTCTTTCTCTGCTGCCTGCATGGCATTACCATATATAGCAACTAATCCTAAATTCAAATATATTAGAACACACAGGAATAGTAAAAAAACAATCATATCACGCACAAACTTTATCCATATTGAATTCAGTTTGGCGTAGGTTTGTGTTTGATAAACGCAATTAGGATCAAATATTAAAACTTTATTTGTGTTTTAATGTCACAACTTTGGTGGTCTTGAAGTCAAGTATTTGACTCAAAACCTGTAGTTTTAGGATTCAAACCCAGTAGAGGCCATTAGATTTTAAGGAGGGATAAAAATATGTAGTATATTTTCCTTTATTAAGGAAGTAAAGCAGTCAGTCCCATATCAATTATGTAGTGCAAAAGATCATTAGGAGATACATGGTATACCTTTTTTGTAAGCTCTTTTTTGCTCAATTATAGAAATTCATTGCATAAAAAGATGTGAAACCTTGACACTTTCATAATTTCCAAGTACACAGGCTTGTTTTCAGATAGAGTGTGAGAGCAGCACTAACTAGCTGAGAGGCTGAGTGGGTGCTGCTTCAGATGATTGAGTTGCGTATAACCCGAATGGGTAGTAAGACGCGGTGCTAATAATAATTCAGATGATTGAGTTGCGTATAACCCGAATGGGTAGTAAGACGCGGTGCTAATAATAATTCAGATGATTGAGGAAGCACATCAAACCAACCCTCAGGGTCACAATCTCTCAATGTGTTCTAATGTGTGTGTGACTTTTTCTACTATATAAGAAAGAAATAAGAAGTCATCTTTGTACTCTGGATTCTACCCACATTTTTTTCTCTTCTCCTTTGTAGGCATTCTTCAGTCAATTTCTACTAGATATTTTTTTTTATATTCCTAATCAATCTATAAAACCTTAATTTTTGTTTGAATGTGTGGCTTTTTCTAACATAGCTTCACCCAAATGTTTGCTCTTTCATAGATAGACTTTCTTCCCTCAATTTTCATTTATTAGTCTATTTATTCATGCATGTTTATAATATAATTTAAACATTGGGCCTTGTAATAATTAAATTTAAGTATTACACACAAATTTTCATTTTCATCGATTCAAATAACACTTTTTGTATTGGCGAAGAAAGTCAATACAAAACATACAAAGTTATAAAGACAAAGGTGTATAGAAGTGTGGCAGGCTCTTTTTAAAGACAAATGCAGCATATTTGTTTTTAATTCCCTTTTAAAAAAAAATACTAGTGAAAAGTGTTAATTAAATTAAACACATGATAATTTCAATTTGTTTCTTGTATCTTTGGCACTTTGGTGCCAATTTTTTATCTCCTTTTTATTATAGTTTGAATGTCATATGATTTTAAAATTCTGAAATTATTGGTTTTTATGCTTATAGAATCTTAAAAATCACATTATAAAGATGGATAGCTCAAGCACATTTTGATGCATTGGTTTTTGAAAGTCTAAATAAATGCAAATATTTTATAAAATTGTTATTTAATTTATTGTATCTAAGCTAACTGTATGATTATGTATGTGATTCCTGAAGGAAATATTTGATTTGATGACAATTAAATTTCTAAGTTAGTAAAATTTTGATTATTGTAATCTGAAATGATGCCAACATTTTCAAATACCTTTTTAGATAAAAAGTTATGTTATATTTATTTTATGAAAAAGCTAAATAATGTTGTAAATAAAATGTATGAAAAAAATGCATTGAGCAAAAACATTTAGTAATAAATAAAATGATAGAATATTAGGAAAATGGTAGAGCACAAATAAAAGTAAAAACACTAACACATATTTACACACACTTCAATATTTCGATGCTATTATAGCATCTTCCTCAGGAAATAGTAGTAATTAGACTAGTTGTAGAAATTGTAATGTTGTGCCTCACAACTTATACATTATATCTCTTTCCTGGACCTGTTTTACTGAAAGTATTTGACTGTATTTGGCATCAAAACTATGCAAAAGTCTTGAGAAAAATTACATAAATATATACAGTGAAATCTCTTAGTAGGGGACCTCTCCGGGATAAAAAAAAAGGTCTATTATTTGTAAATATATTTATTTTTTAAATCATAATGCTTGAACACAGTTTAATATTTAGCACCGCGTCTTACTACCCGTTCGGGTTATACGCTTAAGTACTAATTACGCCAATGGATTAGGAATTGGGATAGGAATTGGGAGGGTTGAATTTAGAGGAAGTGAACCCGCATTTGCGTGGAAGGAGAGTGGAAAACTATTTAGGAAAAACCGCCCCCAGTTCACCCGACCGAGATTCGAACCTCGATCTCCCCATCCTCGGCGGTCGAGCTCAACACGACTAGCGGGTTAGCCAACTACGCCACCGAGGCGGGTAACACAGTTTAATCTATATGGACCTATACACTGAGGATATTAACTATAGTAATCTAATTACTCCATTGTGCAGTATTGTATGCAGGATAATTATGACAGTGAATAAATATTGTGCCTAGATTACTGGATATACTGCATTATACACAGAACAATACGCAAACTAAATGAAATGTGTACAGTAGGCCTTCTGTACTAGAGTTGTGCATGAGCACAGACTAAACTAATGGAACAACCCTTGCTGAAGGCTCACAAGTGGAAGGAGGTGTTACCCTTACATACCGTGCTCATTACTACATAGGCTATTTTAGAAACTTTCCCTAGAGAGGGAAGGCAGGACTGCTCACACTTTGCGCAGGACGGTGACATTCCTACAGTAAAATACTGTTTATTAACTGGTGTTTTCAATTTACATCCCCTGTTTGGATATTGTTATGCCAAGCAGTGTCTGCATCAATTATTGAGAAAGTCTGTTATTGGGAAGTTGTTTCACACTAAGGGCCAGTTTCATAGTCAGACTTAGCATGCCTAAAGTGCGAGTCGATACTAAATACAAGACGACACCTACCTAGACCAAAATGGAATGGGCCAGTTTCGCATATGAAACTGGCCCATTCCATTCAATTTCAGGTAGGTGAAGTCTTGTATTTAGTGTAGCGCCGCACTTGAGGCGTACTAAATCTTACTATGAAACTGACCCTAAGAGCTAATGTTATTTTGCCGGGGAAATTTAAACTGTCTGTTATAAAGACTCTGCTATTTAAAGGTGTATGCTAAAGGAGATTTTACTGTATTTATAATCACGCTCTACCCAGCACCAATGTTTGAGATAGCTACTATTACTACTATGTCTTTGACCTAAGCAACTTTGTTTTCTAATAAAGAAAAAACTAATTCTGTACTCATTTTGATTACAAATTAAAAAATTTAAGCCATGATCGGTATTTTAAAATGCATTGCTAAGATTATGGTTTATTTTAAAATTATGCAAAAACAAGTTTAAAATGCAGGTAAATATTATACCATTTAGACTTTGTTTTTAAGGAAAATAATTGATAATCACATTTTTTAAGTTTAACTTGTCTTTCTTATCATTACTTGCTAAAGCGTATTTTATGGTAAAGCTAAGCCCAGTTTTAAAAAAAATTAGCCTAGCAGGAGCCTGCAAAGCATCGGTAAGTATTGATATTTAATTAAAATTGTAGGGGTCTGTGGGCTGAGGGTTTTTTGTTTGAGTCAAGCTTGGGTTAGCTCATAAAGCTTTCAAATATTGAGTCGAGCTAAGCTTGAATTCTTCAAACAAAATGTTTATTTTAAAAACTTTAACATCCAAATAAACAATAAAAATTGTTTTTGGCTGTCACAAATCCCACATTTTTGTTCTAATTTCAAATTTTTAGAGGAAAATAAATACCCTATTTTAATATGTTGATATATTAACTAAATAATAACCCTTATTAGCTAGAAATCCGAAAAATAGCCAAAGTACAACACAATCTTGGCCAATAGCCAACCACAGTTTTGAAATTGTGAAGGTTGCTAAGGTACCTAGTTAAATAGGCCTACTTGTTTGTGCATTTCTATATTAATTTATGTTCAGATTATATACCCTAATAATAACGGTATGAATTCATCTAATGTAAACAATTAACAAGTTTAACTAATATGTGGATAACTTTGGTGTAAATATAATTTTCTGGTGGAATATCAAAAATAAGTTGAATATACAAAATTGGTTATAAAATGTAACCTAATAAGGGTATTTTAATTTAATTTGAAAATGAAAACCTTGAATTTGTATGGCATCTTTTTTTTATAATTTGGAAGAAATATTAGAGATAGTTTAAGTATTGTACTTAATTTATTTGTATAATGAATTGTATATGACATTTTCTAGAACAACCAAATTAATGTATTCCATTCAATATATTTTTTTTTAAAGGTTCGATTTTCAAATGATTATCTTTTAACAAGTTTTAATTAAAATACTTTATAATTGAATCAATTTGAGTGTAAAAACTAAGACTAGATTTGATTTGAAAAATAACATCCTAGATTCACACAAGCTTAAAATTTGATAAATCATTCATGACAATCTACAAAATGATAACAGCAATATTTTTTAATTTTCTTTAGTGAATGAAATTGAAGTTTTATGTTTAGATCTTAAAAGAAATTAAATTACAATTTTCTTGTTTTGTTTGATATGGCTAATGGCTAAAAATTTAATATCTGCAAGGAATTGTTTCTATTAAAAATTATGATTCTTCAAGATTTTAATAGTTTAAATATGCACTTTGGAGTTTTTATTTTATTTTTAGCACCATGTCTAACAACCCCTGGTCGAGTTGTATGATACTGGTTTTAGAGATAAGAAATGTTATATTTAGGGAAGTGTACCCGCATTTGCATGGGGGGAGTGGAAAACCACAGGAGAAATCACCCTCAGTACACCCAACCGAGATTCAAACCTGGCTCTCCCCGTCATTGGCAGTCGTCTAGTCTATTGCGAGAGTGACGCCATAGATTATGCTGCCACCAAATCTGGTCCCTTTTAGAACTGTTCATTTCACTACACTGTGATAAAAAGAGTTTTTCACAGACAAAATATTTTCGTATAAATATAAATCTAGGGCTAGTATTAAAATAATTAGTGTCTTTTTAAGAACACAATTTTGTTATATAATCACTGTGATGTTTTTTGAATGAAGTGAGATTAAGGGGAAATATGTGCAAAATACATTCATAAAAATATATTTTTCTTGCCCTGCTCCCATTATTTGTCTGTTGAATCTTAACTGTATTTATATTAATCTTGTATATGATCCTAAGTTTTTACCAGGCTCGATAGAATTTATTCGAGTTAATATTTTAAATAATTATATGTTCATGTTCTCAAAAATATGTTTTTGGAAGAATTATTGGGAAAATAGGTAGGCCTAATTATATTATTTGTGAAATTATTTGTATACATCCTTTCCAAGGATGAGTCACTTATTGCAGAAACAACACTCCTCCAATTAACACACCAGTTGGGAAATCAAATATAATTTTCTCTACTCTTCATTTCAACTCTAATAAACTATCAATTTTTTTTATTGATGTATTCCATGTAAAAAGTGTTTTGACGATACCATTTATTATGCTAACCATACCCATTATTGTAATATTTTAAAAATACTGAGAAAGTGATGTTTCCAAGGGAAAAAAACACTTCTTCAATAAAAGTTTGTATAGTTATTAATAATTAAAGCAAATAAAAAGTATTATGTATACAAACGGTATAGTATTTGTAATTTATATTAATTTGTCTTTTATAATTCGCATCAATGGGCATGCAGACTAAATGTCACGCTCTTCTAGTTTTAAATAGCCAAAGGTATTATTTATGCTTTTAGTGAGGATTACTCCATCTAGATATATTCTGAAAATTGAAAAATGACACCTGGGCACGGGAATCGAACCCGGGACTTTTGGCTTAGTATGCCAATGCTCTAACCACTGAGCTATCCAGGATTCGTCCCGTGCCTAGGGTCATGCTTTACTCATATTTTAAGGCAGAGCCTATGATGGACGTGCGGAAATCGTCAGCTACAAGTATGTGATTATATTAATATCACGAGCTATCAGATAACGAAGCCATCTTTGACTCGGTAGTTGGCTTATTGCTGCCATTGGTACAATTATTATAATTGTAAGGGATTGCATATTATTGATAATTCTCAACCATTCCATTGGATATAACCTGGTCGTCTCTCCAACAAAAACGGGAATAATATTGGCTGGATTGGGCATTATTGTACATTTTGTTGTTGATCACTTAATTGAACTATCCGCAGTGATTACTAAAATCAACCCGCACTCTTATTTCACATAAACCAATTGTATCAATTGAACACATTTTTCCACAGGCCCACATATACGTTTTAATTTAACAAAATTCGTTAGTTTTTGTTACCATACTGGTGATGTGATAGAAGCACTCTTCTAACTATTAATTAATTGATGAACGTGTTAGTTACCACTTACACAAATAATTATCATGCCGATAGTTGTTGTTTCATCCACGCTTGATACCACCGGTGAACGTTATTGGCCAAAATGTTCACACAACACACAAAATTGAGCTGGTGGTGCCTACAACCTAGTCTCATGAGGTAAAGTTTACTATACATTATTTAAACATTTGAATTTAATGAATTCAACTTTTTTTTAAATTAGAACATGCCTAAGCAAACACGTAATATTATTATTTTAACGCCTATTATCCTATAAATTATCATATTGTATTTTAATATATTTGTTTAATTTCGTGTTGTAAATCGGTAACACCTTATTTTTGTATGAGGTGGTAGCGAATTATTTGATCTTTTCTGGCACCAATAGTGCTAGGATCTAGGGATGGGTTGTGAAATCACAACCTGCTCCTTTGTCACTGCTCCTCTGACGTCACATTCACAACCTGTTCCTGACAGACGAAAGGAGCTGTTCCTTTTTGTCACAGGTCAGTTTGAAACGTTAAACCTATTACTGTATTCCCATTTGTTTTCTCCGAGCTTCTACTGTTTTCTCTCAGTCGAGACTGCGTCGTTACAATATTGTACGGTAGATGGCAGCACAAAACAGCTACGTATTAGAAGTGTTTATCAACGCTTGGCATTGCTCCTCGTCTCTCTGTCACAGGCAGCGCTGGAACAGGTCCAGAGGAACCTTGCTCCTCGTCTCTGTGACAGGCTGCACTGTAACAGGTCTGGCGTAACCTTGCTCCTCGTCTCTCTGTCACATGCAGCGTTGGAACAGGTCCAAAGTAACCTTGCTCCTCGTCTCTGTGACAGGCTGCGCTGTAACAGGTCCGGAGCAACCTTGTTCCTTTATGCTCCTGAGATATTTTGGAGCAGTCGTACAGTAGAAAGGAAGTGGATACGTTGTGTTCTTGTCATAGCGCTGAGATCAGGTCCAGTGCAACCTTACTTATCTATTATAGGCTTAGTTTAGAGATGGTTTGGGGAGTCACAAATGAGTTTTTAGGAGGAAAGCTTTTGTAGTAAAGAATAATATTTCCACAATACAAGTACAGTATGTAATGTATTCGCACAATAAATTGTTACGTTAATGTTGAACATTGAAAGGGCCCACTTGGTGATCAAATGATTCAAGGCAAGGTTTAGCAATCTACGGCCCACTGACTGGTTTTATTTAGCCCACAAAATATTTAGAAAACAATTGTGTTCAATAGAATTAATAACTAATTGCTACATGAAAAATGTAAAGTTGAACTTTTTTTTTCGAATAGGCCCAACAATTATTATTTTTTAAACACATATGGCCCACGATATCAAAAAGGTTGCAGACCCCTAGTCTCTGGCGTTACTCTTGCGATAGACTGAACTGCCGATATAGGGAGATTGGGGTTCGATCCCGGTTGGTTGCAATGAGGGTGGTTTTACGTAAATTACGTATATTCCACTCTCATTTCACACAAATGTGGGTGCACTTCCTCTAAAATCAGCCATCTCCGTCCCTAACAAATTAGCGCAATTAGTGCATATGGCTATAAACCGAACGGGCAGTAGACACGATGCTTAAAAAAAATTAGGCTGGGAGTAGTTTTGTATATAGGAGCTGTGACAAAAAGGAGCAGGTAAAAGGAACAGGTCCAGTGGTGGAGCAGTAGCAGATTGCTCCTGCTCCACTAAAGGAGCAGTTTTTCCCATCCCTACTAGGATCTGACCTGGGAGGTGATTCCGTTCACCCATGTAGTTTCACTAGCAGATGTTATTTTAGCTGACATAGGCAGATATTTTAGAAGCCGTGAGAACAGTTTTCTGACGCTTAGCCAGCGCTATATTTTTTTGATTACACATGTGACCCAATCATTGGTGCTCATTATCGCTAATTAAACTCACTATAGCTTATGGTAACCAATGGTTACAACACGTAAATCACAGACTATGCCTGAAGTTATGAGTGAAGGATGACACTGTTATTTTAAATTAAAAATTAATCATGATAGTACAGCGAAAACATACTGTGAATATTATATGCATCATGCAACGTCAAACTCCTGTATATATTTGACTTTATTCCCTTATCATGCATTGGTTCATCCATGTAGAAACAGGTATTTGCTATTTAGACGTACCTTGCAATAATTTATGCTACGGCAGTAAAATTCAATTGCCTTCAGTTTACTTACCCTAGTTGAAATACCATGGATTCTCGGTCATGGCCTGGGAAAATATATTTACGTTGGTTAACTTCTTATGAATTAAAATGAATACATAAATGATTATTCTGGCATCTCAGCTTTGAATGGGTAAATAATTAAACGCTTGTACTATAAAAGTGATGTCTTTACACATTGTCAAAATCTATCCTTAAATTAACAAAATTGAGGAAACGCTGCGTGTTCCAGGAAAAAATACTTATACTTTCAATTTGAAGTTTTTGTAACTTATATAAGATTTGATATTAGGCTCTTAAGGTTTTGGAACATTTGCAATTAATTTACATAATTATTTTCCTAATATTTATTTCCTTTAAGACATCATTGTTAAATTTTTATTTTTTGTTTTCAGAACGGTATGCATGAATGAAACTTCTGAGATACTGCAGCGGGAAGTCATTTATTCATGCGTCCAGTATGCCTTCGAAATATTAAGATCAGTTTTAGGCTTGTGTTGATTAAAGTAGGTTATATGTGAATATTATATAACCATGGCTGATGATTTGAGAGGGAATTTAAGCAATTATAAACTTCAATTACAACAGGTAGAAGCAGCACTTACTACAGACCCAGACAATGCCGAGTTGCTTAAATTAAAAACTGATTTAGAGGAGGTTCTAGAATTAACACGTGATCTTCTCAAAGCACAGCTTATTGAGCAACAGCCAGACTCATCTCTTGTCACTAAAGAAGATGAGTTATCGGTCGACGAGCTTGTGGAGCAAGCTGCTACAAAGCGAGACTGGAAAGTTGGTGATAGATGTTTGGCTCTGTGGAGGGAAGATGGACAGTACTATGAAGCTACCATTGAGGACATAACACAAGATGGAGAGGAAGTATCAGTTGTATTTGACAACTACAAAAATTCAGATGTGACAACACTTTCTCTTTTGCGAGAGATACGAGGAGGGGGGAATCTGCTAAGTGAGAGTGGAGTAGAAGGGAAATCAAAAAAACAGGTTATTACTAAACAACGAGAGTATCAAAAGAAAAAGAAAATGAAGAAGTTGCAGCGTTACAAACAGATGGAGGAGGAGCGAGAGGGGGAAAAGAATAAATGGCTTGCTTTTAAGCAAAGTAACAAATCCGCGAAGAAAGTGATGACAAAGAAGAGTATATTTGCATCGCCAGACAATGTTAATGGCCGTGTTGGGATTGGAACATGTGGTATGAGTGGTAAACCTATGACTGAGTTTACAACTGCTGAAAAGTGGAAGAAAGGAGTCTGAGATACATGTGAAATACAATCTAATTGAATTTTGTAAATTATTTCTTGTGGAATCATGTTGCTTGTGGTTAACCTTCGTTAGCAATTTTAAATGTAAAAAAAAAAAAAACTAAATTCTACAAATTTGTAGGTATTTGAGAACAACTAACTTTTAGACAATTATATGATTGAAACCATCCTTCAAGTGGAAGTCGTGTATACCATTTTCCATAAAGTGTAAATCCAAAGGTTTCAGAACTGCATCAAATGAGAAAGGACTATCAAAAAACATTTACATAATATGTCTATTAAAAATAAATAATAATTTGATAACTTCTTTGTTAGATACTATTGATTTGATAGAATTAATGAATTTGGTTTTGCAACTTGCAATTTGGTTTGGTGGGGAGTGATCAAGCACCAAACCACAAACTTCTAGAGAGCCCCTTAATCGACTGAAATTACAATATACCCTCTTCCAGCTTGTTCTGTTGCCTATCCGTTCTTTTAACAAAGGGAAATATATCTAGATATCGGCTCTCCAATCTACCGTTTAGTTTTAATAGTTACCGTGATCATTTTCCCCCTTTAAAAGACCTTGAAATATTATAGTAGATCTAGTCACTTCCCTTTTCTTCCATCTTGACCCCTAACTTTTCATGAAATGTTGCAAAGTCTGTCCACTTCTTTTCTGACCTTAAATTGTTTCCCACCTACAATTTGACAGTATATTTAAAGGATATTTAAATAATTTGATATTATGCCCCTACTCATGTCAAGTTTCAATAGACTAATTTTTTGGAGTTGCCGCAGTAAATTGGTTAAGAACTGGTTTGGCTCTATGTGTTTTTGCGATTGACCTGGTAGGTATCGAGGTTTATGACCAGAGAATTTTTGCGCTCCTGGTATTGTGGCTAGTTACGAGTGTTTATGACCGAGATGCTACCAGACCTCGATATGGTAACGCTTTCCATTACCAAACTAAATAGCCTGGTATAAACTAATGAGCTGAGAATTGTGCGCCAATTTTAAAACAGCTTAACTCCTCATGTTAGATTTAAACATGTCATAGTCAATGGATTTTAACAATTAAATATGTAAATTAAACTGGACTAGCTAGAAAAAATATGACAGCAAGTAATTAGACTAGGCTACTCAAAAAGCGTTTAGTTATGGAGTAGGTCTACTATGTGATTCTGGCCTACATACTCATTATACATATTTAATGTTTTCTTTAAGTTATTTTTGGGAAGATACATTTAGCTTGGTATATAGTGTAAATATTAGGCCTGGTCAATAAAGATAAATAGTTCATTTTCCAATGATGTAGGTTTACATAAATTAACCTACCAGCTGTTATATCTTCTCGACCCCAACCACCATTTTTGTTTACGAAAAAAACTAAGTTGTTTTTATCTGCACCTTGGTCAGAACCACTTGGTCAATAACGATCTATAGGACCCGCTTTGGTGGGCGCATGGTCTAAGACGTTATTCCAGCAATAAATTAGACTGCTGATGATGGGGAGATCGAGATTTGAATCTCGATTGGTTGTACTGAGGATGATTTTTCCAAAATTGTTTTACACTCTCCCTTCATACAAATGTGAGTACACTTCCTCTAAGTATAACCTTGCTTATTCCTAAAATCATTAGCGTAATAAGTACATAAATGTTTAAACCAAACGGGTAGTAAGACAACAAAAATATACCAAGACATAACCAAATCGATTGTGAAAACTCTCCTAGCATTTATTTTCTAGCAAGGCCTTACTTATTCAGCATATTAGCCATCCCTAGTCTTTACTACTTTTATAGTTCATAATACTTAAATAGACACATTTCCATGCTTGAATTTTTTGTCTCGATTCACTTTAGCTTCTTTCAGTTCTGGTTTTTTTTGTCATCATGTTTCATTACCTGTTCATTTTATACACACATTCTAATTAATGCTAATGTTTTAGGGACAAGGAAGGCTGAATTTAGAGGGAGAGTGGAAAACCATTTAGGAAAAACCACCTTCGGTACTCCCGATCAGGATTCGAACATTGATCTTCCCATTATCTGCAGTCTCATGTCGAGAGCAAGAGTGACACCTTCTATTTGACCAGTGAAGCGAGTTTCTCGTTGATTACATCAGAGAACCTTATGACAACTAGGTTGATCAATGAAGCAAGATCACATCAGGGAACCTTATGACAGGTTGATCAATGAAGCAAGATCACATCAGAGAAGTAAGCAATTATCCAAAACATCCTTCCAGTTGTTTTTTTAGCATCGTGTCTTACTACCTGTTCAAGTTATACATATATATACTAGGCCTAATTATGCTAACCATTTAGGGATTGTCAAACTCTGATCTCCCTGTCATTGATAGTCTAATCTTGCGATAGTGACGCCTTAGGCCATGTGGCCACCAAAGTAGGTCACATGGGATTAAATTCCATACTCGTTATGAAATTGAATTGACATGCATGAAACTACAATTACTGTAGACTGTACCTGCATTATCTTTTGGATGTTAAATTATCTGAACTGTTGACCTCTATATGCTTTGTTATGAAAATAGTTCAAATTACATTCATATTTAGTTCTCAAATGCAACCAATATATTATTCAAAAGTAAATAATGAGTTTTTTTATTAAAATTAATGTACATAAGAAAAATTTAATTAAAGCAAATATTATTGAGAGGGTAATAATTTTTAAGATTGATAGAACAAAGCAACAGGCTATTTCCTTCCCGCTTTCATTGATTTTTAAACTGTACCTAGGAATTTCAAAGAGCGATGTTTTCCATCCACTACTAAAGTTAATGTGAAAACTTAAACTAGCATTTATCTGAATGTGATTATGGAGAATGTGTGGACAAAGAAAATTAGTTAAAGACTAATTTGAACACAGCCATTTTTTAAATTTGTAAGGTATGGAGACAAGGCATATCATTTATGTTAATACAACTTGACCAAATTATACAAACTAAATGTTTACTTCGGTAGTCTTGTGGTAAAGTGCTCGCCTCAGGACCCGATGTTTGTGGGTTCAAACCCAGCCGGGGTCGACGGATTTTTCTTGAGTGATAAAAATCTGTAACACAACTTCCTTCGGAGGGGAAGTAAAGCCATCAGTTCTATGTTGATTGTGGCATGTAAAAGAACCCTGAAAGGTATGAGAAAAATATCTTTCAGACAAAATTGGTAGGCCCTTTCGCTCTCGCTCATAGAAATTCTCGTGTGCTGATATAATCAGTCGGTTTAGAAAGTGTATGTGAAATACCTCAAATAAATAAAATACATACTTTCTAATCATTATCATCATCAACTGTTTACAGCCTGTGGCTGGGTCTGTTTGGTAAAATGCCTCCATTTCCCTCTGTCCTTCCACCATTCTTCTTCATACACTTTCTTCCTCTCACTTTCACACTTGTTGCTATCTGTTCCTCATATCTCTACCTTGGTCTCCCTTGCGGTCTCTTCCCTACATACTTCAAATCCATTTATCTTCTTGGCATTCTCTCCCCTTCCAACCTCATTACGTGTCCATACCATCTCATCCTAGCTTCCTCTACTCTCTCATGTATCCCAACTATAGACCTTATATCTTCACTCCTAATCTTATCTCTTCTGGTGACAGCTAGCATGCTCCTCAAAAACTTAATTCCCACGGCCTACACTTTCCTTGTTTCTTTTTTATCCAAAGTCCAAGTTTCCGCTGCATTAGCAACTTGGGGATTGATTGAAAGTAAAAGATTTACAGTCTGCTTGTACCGAACCTGACTAGTACTCATTATCAATTTAAACATGTAATCATTAAAACTATTAATATTCTACATATGTAATCATTAAAGCTATCAACACCTGGCGTGGACATTGCACATCTTTGTTTGGCCAAATGTTCCCTGGTGTGGGAGTGAATCAACGTTTCATTGCAATAAGTTATTGTAATGGCATTTATTGATGAACTGCTGTACTTTTAACCAGTCAGAATACTTCATATTGAAGCTAATAGATGGGGCTACCAGTTCAATATGTAGGCCCTTTTCGTCCTCCAGGACAAAGACAGGTATACAAAGTTATAAAGTTATAAAATAAGAGGAGAATAAATACAGAGGCAGATAAGACATCAAAAAAATAATATATTAATACATAATATATTCACTCATGTTTCCAAGCAAACCACTCAACATTATTGCGCTACCAACAAGGATAATAAAAAAAGGATTTCAAGAAAGTTACCAGGAAGGCGAAAAATATTTAGTTAAAAAAAAGGTAGAAGTCAACATGTCAGAAGTTAAATAGATTAATGTAAGTTTTATTTATAAACAAGAGATAAGATTCATTGAAAACATCTCGGGTATTTACCTTACAATATTATTACTTTTATCCACAAGTCGAGGACTCCGAATATTTTACATTTTTTCCCTTGTCAGAAGTACTTTGAATATTTAACATACTTTTCCTTGTCAGAAGGGGACTGAATTTATTACCATATATTTCCATAAGCTAGAAGGACTCTGAATATTTAAAATATTTTTCCTTGTCAGAAGGACTCTGAAAATTTAACATATTAAGACTGAAAAAGAATTTAGACGTACAAAAGCCGAAACTTAATTTAATTCTTACATTTATCCGAACATGAAGACGTGCCCAAGAGATCGATATCCTGCCAAGAGTGAGTTGTCCTACAATCTCCTGGTAGTGTTTATTTGATATTATTTGCTCAGAGGATTGGGGGGGTGCGGGGGTGTAATGGTGAAAGGGGAACATGTGACGAGAAAGCCGTGGAAGGCCCCAGAACAATCTTCTTGGTGACGTGGAACCATATAGTGCCGGAAATGTTATACTTCACACTTCCTGGAGGCCTTAGCGGACATTTGATGTTGGCCCGGCCATTCCCTCACGCATTCAGTCTTGACAACCCGTTCGCGTTAGCCGGTTGTGTGGCGTGGGAGATAGTCCGCTTAGGATGTACACAGTGAAATGGAGCTTGGTAAGTTTAGAACATCATATTATTTAAGTTTTGGTGGGATATTATTGAAAGTAATTTATGTGTCCTGTTTTGAAATTTAACGTTGTTAACGGTGCTACAAATGCTATACTAGGACCATGAATATAGTAATAAATGAGAAAATAAGTAGCGAAAATATATTTCAGATAAGAGTATACGAGTAGAAAAATGGCTGCCGGTCCTGCATAAATCTCTGTGTTAAACACACGCCACGGAATGGGTCAATATTATACATATATCTTATCTCTATATAGAAAAGTTCTTTTTGCTTTATGAGGTAATTGTATTATATTTAGAAGAAGGTACAGTGAAGGTGGATAGAAACATATAAAAGGAACTAACACATTTATAGCTTTTAGAATGAAAAGAAGACCACATTTAAAATTGTTGCCACTGGACAAATCGATCGTTACTGCCTAATCCCCCCGAGCTAAGTTTCATTCTATCAAACTCATCAGGTGGGAGTATGAAAATATGTGCAACGCAACTTCCTAAAAAAGGAAATTTGTAAAGAATGATAGGACGCTTAGATAGGAACTCACACGTGTTCTATCATTCTTGACCAATTTCCTTTCTTTCCCTTTTGTGTTTTTGGTTTTCTCTTTTAGGAAATTACATTGTACGTTTCACACTCCCTCATTATAAACCTTGGTCGGGGGATTGAGCGGTAACGATCAATTTTCTTCAAGAGGTGACCATTTCCTCTTTGTCCAATGGCAGCAATGTAAAATTCACATTCTTATTTTACGTTTCTATCCACTTTTTCTGTACCTTCTTTCAAATATAATATAATATTCTACATATATTATCTTTTAGCATTGTTTATTTTATAAATAAGTACAGTCAAATCATACTCCAAATAAACTATTTTCCCCAACAAGATGTGAAGGTAGTAATTTTTTTTTAACGAGTTCTTGTCTTAGTTAATATTCACCCTTGTACTATAATGTGATTAGATTAATTAAGAGGAAAAGGGTGAAAAAAATATGTTTCCAATAGATCTAGGTATATGAAAATCGAATTCCTTTATTAATAGCAATTTTACAAATCGTGGTTTTTTAAGAGTACTATGTCAAGAGTTAAAGAGAAAATAGTTAAAATAACACAATAATGACTATATTAAATAACATTTGCATATGAAAGATTTGAAAAAATATTATCTTTTTTGTTTGGAAAACCTGAAAAAGTTTTAGAATTTATATAATAGCACTACAATAAGAGCTGTTCTTATAAAAAAGAACCACTATCAACTAGAATATTATTCCTCAGTGTCTGAAATAGGCAAATATTACTTACCTAACTAATGTTTAACAATGAGGAGGCCAAAGGCATAAAAGATTATCCAATAATGGAAATTGATAAAAAGGTGGAAAGATAAAAATACTATCTAAGTGAAAATTGAGAAAAGGAAATCCACCTATTGAAATAAAGAAATGTGAGAACAATATAATGCACAAAGGTGACATCTTCTATAGTCGAAAAAATCATTCACACATTTCAACACAAACTGAGTTTTGATATTTAGACATTATTGCCTTTATTGAAGAAAAAAAAGGAGAGGGATTGGGGGCGGGGGGAAGAGAAGAAAATCACTAACCTACTTCATTTTAAACTAGAAATTGCAAATTTAAAATGAAATAGGAAATTTTTAGAGGCAATAATGGCAAAATATAAAAACTTTGCGTTTTAATGTGTAGGTATGTGTGTGTTTATACTAAAGAAGCCACAAGGAAGGGAGATGTTAGCTTTGTACATTAAATTATACCCACAAATTACCCTCTTTCCCTAGGTGGTCTTTCTTCACTCAATTTTCACTTAATCTTTTTTTTTTCCTTCGGAAGATATTTAAAAACATCAGTACATGCTTGTAAAAATTTTAAATTGGGAAAATAAGTCAAACTATCAGATAATATCAAATTTAATGCCATTATCAAACATTCTACTAATCGTTAATTCATATGACATATTTTTTGTTGCTAGCCAAAATGGTTATAATCTTTTATTTATTTTCAGAAGTTTCAGTAGGTCAGATAGTCCAAGTATACGTTACATTCATTTACTGGGTTATAAAGATGAAGTGTAATCAATATATTTCATAGACTACTGTAAGTATATAAATAGCCATTCTATTTCTGAACTAAAAAATAAATGCTCTGGAATAGCACATAATGTAAACATTAAAATAGGTTGCCTGATATATTATTTTTTACAAAATAAAATTTTACAGGTATACAAATATTTTGTTGAAACATAACAGTTTCAAGTACGAGCACTGAACAATGATTATAATTTAAACTATCCTATACCTTTGTTTACATTAATAAAGCTTTCTAAAAGAATCATCTTTAATAATGGTTTTATTATTTATAGTTAAATAATGGGATTAATGTAAAAATCAAACAACCAAGAGTAGAAATAAAATCAACATTTTTTTTA
The DNA here is from genome assembly GCA_902151455.1 of Timema bartmani. Lineage (NCBI taxonomy): Eukaryota > Metazoa > Arthropoda > Insecta > Phasmatodea > Timematidae > Timema > Timema bartmani. Next base: position 452,842 of record CABFWB010000075.1, on the reverse strand, counting down.
GTGCTCAAACAAAATGTAAAACAAAATAACACTTGTATGTATAACAACTCATGTAAAGATTTTATTCACAGGTTGTGGTTTATTATGTAGGATGTAAAAGTATTAGTTAAAGACTGTTTGAACTCGCGCACTCAGCTTGTCTCCTTAATATTCATATCGCAAAGGATGTATGCATGTTAGACCTATCCAAATTTTGATTATAGTTAATGATTCAAGCTCTGAGTGTATTGGTATTCAAAGCTTCAGGCAGAGCTTTAAATAAAGATTCGTGCTCAAAAAATTTATGTGTCCGAACTTTTGAACTCGTTGGAAAAAAAAAGAAGTTATTTCTTGCTTTGTAATGTGTCTAGTGATGAATGACTCATTGGCTACTCTTCCCTCTGCCTGTTTGGAGATGGTTTGTGAAATGAGGAGTGTGTGCTGAGAGGAAGAACCCAACAAAGGGGGTATTGTACAGCTTACTATTGGTATGTCAAGGTCAGGAATCGAGTAAACTGGTGTTGAATAAAAGAGATATAAAAAGGCATATCTCTGTAGATGTTAAAACACAAATATCTTAGCACAATACTATCAAGCACACCTCAGTACAAATGTCTAATAGGTTTGTATCCTGAAAATCATTAATGTTCTAATTTCTCTCTGGTAAGAAGTCGGCACCAAGTGAATAACTTCACTCCAGATGGACGGGAATTTAATGGTGATGCTTACATAAAAAATGTATTTAATAAAAATGAAATTAATCACGACTAATTTTTCAGTTTCCATCACAGGATATTTAAAAATTAATTCTATAATGTATTAATTATTATAATGGATTGATTTTGATAAAGATTTAAAAATATTTTATTTTAGATTTTAAAACATTACTTTTCTTTAAAATATCTGAGTCATATTTGCTTAAACATTTTTAAAAATAAGTCTTATATATATTTGATTTTTTATTTACATAATAAAGTTTTAAAATTATATATTTATCAAACTCAAGCTTGACTCGACTGAATACTCGGGAGTTTAATGAAAAACTTGCTTGAGATCGGCTCAAATGAAAAAAAACTGGTGCTCAAAGATCCCTAATTTAATGATGCATCCACTTTGTTAGTCTCACTTTTTACTGTCAATTGCTCATACCACCTTTGTTTATAGTTGTTGGTGTATAGCATTTATATTTACTGTCATGGTATTGGAACTATAGGAGAAAAAGTAGTATTAAAATGGTTGGTGCGAGTAAATACATTTTAATATAATATAATTTACCAACATGTAAATTTGCTTAATTTCTAATACAGGAAAAAAAAAAGTAGTTTTGTAGCTTTCAGAACAGCTTATAGAGAATAATAGTTGCACATAGTTAGTAAAGCATTAGTAAGTATAAGAACCATGGCCAGCAAGTGTGTTGAATGTAGCCTTCATGAAAGATTGTGTTGGTGGCAAGCCAACCTCATGAGGATCCTAAGAGATTGTTCAAATACAGCTTAAGTTAGGTTTATTTGTGTGTAACCAACTGTTGTTAATACCGTATTAGCCTGAATATAGTACGGCCTTGCAAATAATACAACCCTAAACTTTTGAAGGTGTTCTAAATTAAAACTTTATGTAGCTTTTTCTCATTCCCTTGTTTACTCAAGACTCTGAGGAAGCCTTATTTTCAACATGATCACTCACTTGCGGATGATATTTAATATCAGTAACACAGCACAGATTCTGACACCAACTAATAATGACCTACTGAATTAGCAGTTCAGTGACAGTGAAGAGTGGAAATTCTCTCTCACTCTCTCTTGCGCTTCATTTTGACCTCAAGTTTATTATTAGACGCAAGATTATTCCCACCAGCCGGCCGGTAGAGTTCCAGAATTCTACAAAATAGACCACTGTAGGACTACGCCGGTATTTTTTCAGTAAAAAATGTTAGGCTGCGCATACAAGTACAGTTTTGGGAAGGACAATTTAAGGATAAAACATTGCACTATATTCAGGCCAATACGGTAATTGATTACTTTACTTTACTTTACTAACAATACAATATTCTCATGACATTGTCGATTCACACTATATTCAGGCCAATAAGGTGACCGATTACTTACGATAAAATATTCACATAACATGGTCAATTGGTGTGCATATTTTATATACAGCAACATTGTTCTTTTGATACCAATGGATTTAGACATAACCTTTTTTTTATACTAGTATCACTCTAAAAACCAACAATAATTATTAGCAACACTCATTTTGGCATCAATCACATCAATAAATAAAACTACAGCACTTATCACATTTTTCTATTTTAATTTTTCAATTAACAACAATGCAACAAGCATATTAATCGCAATTAAATTTTGTAGTTTTTTTCCTTAGAATTAACATGTTTTTTAAACATTAGTGCTGAGAATAAACTGGGAAGCTGAAATGGACTGAACATATACCTATATTTTAAGATAGTAAAAGTTACTTGGTGTTTACAAAATAGACAAAGATGTATATTTTATAAGAAACCAAAAATAATCTTGCAAGAATTGATAATGTAATCTTTGGCTATTTTCAAACCATAATGTTTGGTGTGTGGTAGCATCTTCATGTCCATCCCTGTAGTAGATCAAGATTTGATTCCTGACAAAGGGTATTTTTTCAACAATATGATTTTCAGTTTCCAGTGCAGATTTATTTTCTTAGTTTAATCCTCCACATCTAGCCTTATTTAGATAGTTTTAGTTTATGATTACTAGTGCTGACACCAGTATGCACCAATAAATAACAATATAAACAATTTGTTCAACTAATGTACTCGTATCAAACTTCTCAACTGTGAGGTGGTAACAAGTTGTTCAACCTATTGCTATGAGGCTAGATAAAAAAATACTTAAAATTAACAATATGCAAGCATCGAAAACAAATACATTGAAAACATAAAATATTAAATAATATTTGCAAACGTAAATAATTAGCCCAGATAGGAAGAGAGGGTGAACTTTTGATGAAAGTGTGGCAATGAGCTTTTGAGTCCCTTGTGCCAGAGAGTAAGTAAGTAAAGCATTAAGAATACTAAATTAAGTCAACTTGTAAAAGTATGAACATTTCTTAAAAACTAGAATTTCAAACTATTTTTGACGAGCGAGTTTTTAATTGGATATTTTTGTTTATTGTTTGAGTTCTCTATTTTTTTATTTTTTTTTATAAATTTGTGTAGTTTATATAGTATGGTATTCATCGATCTTATATGTATTATAAAGGTGGTTTTTGCCATTGCCAGTAAATCTCTTTTAAATATTTTAGGCACATTTTGCTATATAATATGGAAGAAACCTTTAGTTAAAACTAGAATACAATTCACAACATGATTATTTAAAAACTATTATATAAAAAAACCACGAGAAATAATGTTTAAGCAAAGTCACAACAAAGCAAGTTACTGAATTTAATAATACAATAAAAAAGATATTTATTTTAGAGAGTTATTTGAATATAATGAAATAAGTCTTAGAGAGAAATATCTTTTCACATTCAAGGGAATACGCTTGTCCCTTTTATATGTTTATATTTATTTTTCCTTTCCATATTTTATGTGATATTTAACTCAAAGGATGACTTTAAGAATAATATTCAGGATAATAAAAAATAAACTCACAACACTTCCTATTAATAGTGACTAGATAGTATAAATATCAAAACGAGGATCTCAGATTTTTTTCAAAGATATGTAGCACATTAAGCAGCCAATTATTTTAATACATCTTTTAAAAATTAAATAGCCAAAGTCTGTACGGTTTTCAAACACAAGCTCTAGAGAATGATTAAAATCCATTATTGATCTTACATAACATATCAGAACGAGCTACTGTGCTTAGTTACCCACTGCTTCGATGTCAATTTTAATAACAAAAGTAAAAAAAAATACTAATTTTGTATAATTTCAATATAAGATTGATATGTGTGTATACATATAAATCTTATATGGAAATTAAACACTCATATCGATCTTATATTGAAATCAAACAAAAGTAGTATTTTCAGTTTCCAGTGAGCGCGAATACATGTTCTTAGTTTAATCCTCCACATCTAGCCTTATTTAGATAGTTTTAGTTTATGATTGCCGGTGCTGAGACCAGTATGCATTAATAAATAATAATATAAACAATTTGTTCAATTAATTTGCTCTATCATATAACTTCCCAACTTTAAGGGATAAAAGTTGTTGAATCTATTGCTATGAGGCTAGATATAAAATACTTACAATTAACAATATGCATGCATTGAAAACATAAAATATTAAAATATTATTTGTAAAAGTAAATAATTAGCTCAGATAGGAATAGGAGGTGAACTTTTGAAAGTGTTGTTATACAATAATATATATAATTATACTAAGTGAAAAGATTAAAACATTTCAACCTTCACAAATTAAAATACGTATAAATACAAACACCATATTTTATAGTGTTTTGAAACATAGTTTAAGCATTTGTTCAAAAGAAATTATCGGTACTTGTAGAACTCTTAACTCTGTGTCAATTAATTACACACACAGAAAAGAAAAAAAAACATATGAAAAAAGAAATTTAACTAGAGCCAATCTTAGATGAATGCCAAGAGAAGAAATGGAAGGTGTCTAATATTTTTTAATATTCGTTGAAAATGTTAATGTCAGCCATGTTTTATCAATCTGATTCTATTCTATTTATTAGATGTTTAATATTTTTGCACAGTTAGATTTTTATTTTTAATAATGAAAGGAGTAAAGTAGGGGAAATTCTACACACCAGAAAAACAAATGAAAAATCAGGAATGTTGACCATCACCACGTTTCTCAATTTTGAATTAAAAAGGATGAAATTTACTAATGTTGAGCAGTAACAAAATAAATCAATTGTATTTCGCAGAACAGTGTAGGCCTATAATGTCTAATTTAGATTTCCACCTAAAAATAAAAATGTCTGGATATGTCTTGAATTTTATTACTTAAATAAAAACTATTGTGAGCGGCTGACCTTGGTGGTCTTGGGGTAAAGTGCTCGCCTCAGGACTCGATGTTCATGGGTTCAAACCCAGTCAAAAGTCGACGAATTATTCTTGAGCGATAAACATCTGTAGCACAACTTCCTTCTGAGGGGAAGTAAAGCCGTCAGTACCATGTTGATTGTGGCTTGTGTTTATAACCTTGGAAGGTAATTTTCAAGTGTCCAATTTTGAACGTTTAGCATGATAATATTTTTAAAATAACATCATTTGGATGTCTTGGAAGTTATATCCACAAATAACTAATTTTGGGAATTTAACTGTTTTGTGACAGAGTTGTACAATGAATTATCAAGTATGTATTCAGAGACTCGCAACAAAAATTTTGTAAAAATAAAAGTTACTGGGTTCTCAGCATCACTTGGACTTAAACAAACATTTCAAAACTAACCTGATGTTCCTCACATTTGTGATATAATTTAAGAAAGAAGACATATTATTAGAGATGGGTCTTTTGAATCCTTGGATGGTAAAAAAGGGGATACGAGGATTTAAAAAATTTCAAATCAAAAATTCCAAAATAAAAAAATACTAATAAAAACGCATTTAAAAACCCATATTACAGCTGATTAATCAATATATTTGATACATGGCTAGGTCGATTACACTCGAATCAGAACTCACATCAAAGTATGGTTTTCTGCATTCTTCACTTGGCAACAGTGAAACTAACATTTGTATCAGTGAAGTATATATATATCTTTTTTTTTCATAATAATTTTTTACAATTTAGTAGTATTTTTTTTGAATAATAAAGTTTTCACTGGTCTCAAACGCCACTGTTTTTTTTTCCAAATGAAGACCACAGAAAATGAAACTATAATGCAACGCCTGGTTCAAGCTGTGTTATCTAACCTAAGCTCTGTGTTTAAATTGGGTGTGAATAGCTCTTAAAGCTTTAACGCTGATTAGTGATGGTTTAACACAAACATAATCATATGGAAAACATAACAATCAGGCGCCAGACCATTACTTTATCACTTAACTGAATGTATAAATCTTATAATAAACGAATAATAATAATAATAAAGCAGAAGAAAAGTTTAGTTACCTGCAGTAGTGGGTATGTGGACTTAATAATGTCAAAAATCTGCTTCGGTGGCCGCATGGTCTAAGGCGCTACTCTCGCAGTAAACTAGACTGCTGACAATGATGGGGATATCAAGGTTCGAATCTCGATCTGCTGTACTGATATTTTTTTTCCAAAATGGTTTTCCACTCTGCCTTCACGCAAATGCGGGTACATGTACTATAAATATAACCTTCCTCATTCCTAAACCCATTGGCATAATTAGTACATAAGCGTATAACCCAAATGGGTAGTAAAATGTAGTGCTTTATAAAAATGTCAAGCTTATCTAGTTTGACTTGTGGGCTAGGTTAGGTCGAGGTTCAAATCACATAAATTTAACATTACTCATCTCTCTACCGTGTCAACGTAATTAAATTCCTATGATTACTATAATAATTTTGATATCAACTCAAGAATAAATTTATATAAAATCAGAACTGAAGGAAAAAAATCATATTAGCGTGGTAAAGTTAATTTCTCATGTTTACCATGTTTTCTAGATTACAAGATTCTGATTCGATAAATGTGGCTTCAATAAATCTCTATATTTTATGTTTTATGAATGATGAGTAATATTCTCAATGAGATACACCCTTAAGGTAATAAATACATGTACTTCATCCATTTAAGAACATTTCAAAATGTTTGAAAAGTTCATATATAAACCCTTGAACATTGTTAAGAACCCAGAATTCTTCACTTTTGAAATTTTGTCAAAACAATGAAAACATTACTTATTAATGTAGGGGATCGTTCAGCCAAGACTTTGTCAGGGCGGTATTGTTAAATTAACGAATCCTGTGCATAAACAGAAGGATAAAACAAGTTCATAGAATGCCGATGGAATCAGTTGTTACTCGAGGGATGGCCGCACGCCAGTAACCGCTGCTCTACATAGTCGATAGCTCCATGGAGTATCTTCTTCTCGGAAACTCTCATCTGTATCGCCAGACGGCGACACGAAGCCAGCCCTCCTTTATTTAGTTGATCCAAATCATCCTGAAAAATAGACTCCAGTTATAATTATATTATTACAAATATTGTAAATAAATACTAGAGCCGAGCCAATGCCGATCACTGATCCAATCATTGGCTGAGAGTACCACAATAGTTGCTTTATAACCATAGCTCAACTGTGCTTTGACCCGCTTTAGTGGCCACGTGGTCTAACAAGATACTCCCGCAGTCGACTAGACTGCTGATTATGGTGAGATCGAGGTTCGAATCTCGATCTGCTGTACTGAGAATTATTTTTTCAAAATGGTTTTCCCCCTTTTCTCCACACAAATGCAGGTACTTTTCCTATAAATATAACCTTCCTAATCCATAATACATTAAGTGTATAGTAGGTGACCTGGTGGTCTAGGGGTAAGGTGTCGGACTTCTGTACTGGGGGTCCGGGGTTCCAACCTCGGTTCCGGCACAGATTTATCTGATTTGCCAAACCCTTCCTTCACCTCTGACAAGACGTGTATTAATCACAACTTGTGAATGTGAGGAATGCCAGGCCTCAACCGTGTTTCGGATCCCACGTTAAACTGTAGGTCCTCCATTTCATCTCACAATCACCCTACTATTACACATTAACATAAGTGCGTACAGCCCTAACGGGTAGTAAGATGAGGTGCTAATAATTAATTAATTAATAATAATAATAATAATGATGATGATGATAATAATAAAGTGTATAGCCTCAACAAGATGTGGTGCTGAAAAAAAAACCTGAAAGACAACCTTGTCCTCTTCTGAACTGTTACTATGAGACTGGCTTATAGAAAGAGACGGAAAAAGACTAGGAGGAAGGCAATCGACTCTTACTTTTATATGTGATGATGTATTCTGGAGCATTTATCACGTGAAAGTTTTTGTGGAATACATAACAATTTCTCTAATATGTTTCAATCATTTTTTACAACCATTACTGTTTCTAGCTTATGGCCTGGGTCAATTTTTTATTCAAGTCATATATTTTTCTACTACCGGCTTGATAGACCTGTCATAGCTTCATAAGCTTTATAATCTATCTCAAGACTAGGACAGACACAACATTCAGTCCCCGGCCATTAATTTATCAATGTGAAAGGGCAAACCCATATTTTCATCAATGATAAATTTTCGGGCTATGCCAGGAATCAAACCCGGGACCCTTATCTCAGTAGGTATACAAGCTATTGACTGAGCTAAGGTGTCAGACATGTTTCAATCTTAGGACACAAATTTAATTCAAGCTATTTGGCTTTTGTCAGGTAGAACCGGTATCAAGCATGACAGCTGTAACACATAGATTTATGAAGCGCTAATAAATTGTGAATATAAAATAACTAGGGACAAGTTATTGTCACTATAACAACATCCCTACCTTAAGAACCCAAATAATTGACACCTATCTAGAATCTGGAGGTACATGATTACGTTAAACCCAGAAAACGTAATAATATGTGGCTTATTGCATTCTTTCCTTGACAACAGCTAAATTGTAATAAGTTTAATAGTTTTTTCATTTTAAAACAATATTTTTTAATTTTTGTTGTATTTTTTTTTTAGTATGAAAAAACTGATCAACTGATTTTGATTCCACTGTTTTATAAAGTGGAACATAAATCTGCATCATGGTGCGACAACCTGGTTTGAGCTGTTATTCTAAGCTAGGTGATAGCCGTGAGGTAAGGCAGACTCTTATGTTTAAAAACTAAATGTACCAGCATGGTGGTGGGATAGGCACTCAATAGCAGTTTGATCCTAGTGTGCAGAAAGTTCCATGTCTTGGTCTCCACGTCCGTCTCCAGAGCACAGTCCGGGTACACAAGGTCGCTACTTCGCTCACTGTCCAGCCAATGCTCCAAGTGCTCTAAAACAAAACAATATATTATGTCGGCCTCAATTATAGTTTTTTTAGCATCGTGTCTTACTACTCATTCAGGTTATACGTTTATGTACTAATTACACTAATGGGTTAGGGATGAGGAAGGTTGAATTTAAAGGAAGTGTACCCACATTTGTGTGAAGAGAGTGGGAAAACATTTAGGGAAAATCTCCCTTAGTACACATGACCGAGATCAAACCACAAGCTCCCCGTCTTCATCAGTCTAGTCTATTGTGAGAGAAGCACCTTAGACCATGCGGCCACCGAAGCGGGTTGATCATAATCAAGATTTTTTCACCTCGTCTTGGTACGTGTTTGGTTTATACAACAATATTAATTACCCTGATGAAATAGGAAAGAGAAAGGTAGAATTTTAGAGGAAATGTTCTCACATTTACACTGAGGGAGAACGTAAAACCATTTAGGAAAAACTACCCTTAGTACACACAACAGAGATTTGAATTCTAATTTCCTTGTCTCCGGAAATCCAGTCTAGCAAGAGAGTGGCACGTTACACTGATGCGGGTATCAATAATGTTGGTACATTGTGTTTCATAATAGGGTTGAAAGCCCCCGAGAGACTTTATATTCGTTGGCGGTCATGTTCACGACTCGTGTGCTTTAAATTTACTACACTGAAATAGTTATCTGGATTTTGGCTGCTACATTTTAAGTTGAAATGTTTAATACATTGTGAATACAGTATTTATAAATTTTAATACTACCACAAATAATGTGTCCATACCATTAAATGGAAACTAATAGTTTTGTTAATAAATGATATACAATGGAATTGACAACTAATAATTCCATTAATATGGGTTATCCATCCTATTAATTTAAGAGAACGGAATTGGAGAGGGGGGAGTGTCAAGGACATGGAAAAGCAAATTATATGCAAAGATAATGGTTAACCAGAATATAGGGTGGGGTGGGGGGATTTCTTATTGAACTAAAATGGAAGTTAAGCTCTAGATATGAATTGAGCATGTCAGCGTACACTGAGATCTGCTGGTCATAAGTGTATTCAGATCATGATAAACATAATAAAGTAAAGTTTTTCACACCATGTTTAAAATTTATATAAGAAACAATACTTCATAGTATGATACCTAAACACTCGCATTTTGAATAAGAGGACTGTAATACATTTGAATCTGGCAATTCTCAAAGCTGGAATAAAAAGACCTACACTCATTTTAAGCTGACAATATAACTGAGTATTTATCATATTTACCTCTTACTTGAAAGTTTGGGTTCCAATATCGACCAGATGTAATAGGTTTAGTCCACAATATGGTTTCAAATACTCTGTTCATAGGAATGTTTATGTGGTTCCTTAAAACCCACCCTCTTTAACAGTTTGATTAGATTAAGACAGTTTACGTCACCATTAGCCAACACTAACATTCCGGCATATGACTATAAAATATAAGTTTTGATTGTAAAATAGTGACCGAAAAACTATCCTGCAGTTTTACTGGTGGAGTATTTACCCTGCCTCATACTGAAGACTCTGAGAAAAGCCAACAGCCTCCCATCCACAGGGTCTGCCCCTGTCTTGAGGTAGAACTCCCCAGTAGTGGGTAGACCCAGTCTCGACAATAGCTTAGCTCTCTCCGCCTGCAATGGGTCTGCCTTGCTCACGCCAAGCTTCAGCCTCATTGAGTCGTGGTGGTTGTCTCCAAACACAAACCCATTGTGGACAAAGAGGTCAGCGTTGGAGCGGGATCCATAGAAGATAAAGATCTGGTCGCCTGCAGAGTACGAGCGGCAAGCCGTGCATTCGCTGCGGTCCAGTTCCGGAGAAAATGTTGTTGTAAGCTAACAAGAATAAGAATAACATCAGGGTTGATATTATTTGAAAATTTTGAAATTCTCTGATGGAAAGGTTTTTCATATATTAACAAAAATTGCATTGTTTACAATACAAAGCTTATTTTTAAAAAAAATTACTGTTTGTGAAATTGGTCTTAATAAAGATATCCAGTTTTCATGTACCCCTTTTGGTTATTTTTTTCAATTATGCCTTCTCTCAATTAACTTGATTAAATCCAAAATATATTAGGATTTTAACCAAGACAAGGATTTATAAAAAAAAAATATTACAGTTCTGAACAACATTGACCTCATCAGAAAACAGTCTATAATGGCAGCCCTAGAGTTCCTGGACGATGACATTTGAATCACTAAAGACAAATATTATGTCAATGATCTTATAAAACCAGCATGAACCGGACTTACTGATAGTTTACACTGTATTACCTTTTTTATCCTTCATATTTTGAAAATTATACCAAAAATATCTGAAAATTCCATTTCTGTACTTTTTATAATTGGCTTGACTTGTCCCTGTCAGATGAAATTCTCCGACTATTTCCAATTTTTTTTTTTTTCAAAGCCTGTATAGATTCAGGGAACATAAGTTTTTTGACATCGATTATTTTTTGTATTGTGTTTTACTACCTGTTGAGTTATATATAGGTGACCTGGTGGTCTAGGGGTAAGGTATCAGACTTCTGTGCTGGGGATCCGGGGTTCAATCCTCGGTCCCGGTACAGATTTATCTGATTGCCAAACCCTTCCTCCACCTCTGACAAGACGTGTATTAATCACAACTTGTGAAAGTGAGGAATGCCAGGCTTCCACCGTGGTTCGGATTCCACGTTAAACTGTAGGTCCTCCATTTCATCTCACAATCACCCTACCATTGCACATTAGTGTAAGTGCGTATAACCCGAACGGGTAGTAAGACGCGGTGCTAATAATAATAATAATAATAATAATAATAATAGTTATATATACATACACACATGCTACTACGTTAGGGAATAAGAAGGTTGAATTTAGAGGAAATATACCTTCAACTGCTTGGAGGGAGAGTAGGAAAACATCCTAAGTACACCCAACAGGGATTCAAGCCCTGATCTATCCTTCATCAGTAATTCCGTCTATTATAAGAGTGACAGGTTAGATTTTGTGACCACCCAAAGTGGGTACTAAGAGTATTAATTATTTATTTTGAAGGATAGGATTGGGAAAATATGGAGAGGGGTTGGAAAAAAACACAGTGGTAAAATCACACGTGGAAAACCTACATTGCAAGGGGCCGAGATTCTGTCAACCTCTTTGTCACCGGAAAATTACTAATTATGAGCTTGACACCTTAGACACTATATCCACTTATTCAAGTAGAGGCTCACAAGACGATACATAATAAATATATAAAATTCAAACACCTCATCACAAGAGTGGAATAAAGAGATAATTTTATCTGTAAAGTTGGTATGCAATGGTCATAAAACCAAGTGCAATTTTACAAGATACACTTTCAAGACACAGCGTGGCGCCCTTGAAAGTGTCCCGTGTAAAATGGCACTACAAGTTCAAACCTAACCGGCTGCAAGGGGTTTCCCTAGGATAGCTCTTCCGGGGGGTTAAACAATGTATATTATATAAGTCCTTAGTCTAGAATGAAGATATGAATAAGGATCACAATAAGTTAAATATGTTATGTTAATGGGGTCATCAATAAACCACGTCACTTTTTCTTACCTTTTTTGAGCCCCATCTTTTCATCCCCTCCCCCCATGTAACATTGTATATACATTTAGTCTGACCCCCTTCCCAACGCGTGTTATATAACTTTTAACATCAGAGTAAATGTCACTATTTCAGAGATAAGTTTTATGACACTAAATGAGTGACTCAGATTTATTAACACTCAGAACCAGAATTTATATATAAGTATGTTTACTAACGGTGAGAACATGAATAATATTATTTTTTCAACATTAACATTTACCTATAAGATTTGCTCTATATCTATTTCCCCCCTCATTTAACCCCCTATTAACAGTGTTACGTGGTATGTGGATTAATCCCGAGTAGGGAAAAAAACCTGTATAAAAGTGAGTGTGCCCTATTATGGCCTCCAAAGACCCCTTGTCTCGACATGCAGATGATGTGTGTGGCCTGACCTGTCCATTGGTGTGGTTGCACATATCCCAGAGCGGTATGAGTGCGTGGACCATCCCTGTCCCATCTGCAGAAGGCACAAAGTTCTGTCGAGTCATCACTGTAGATACAGCCCAGCTGAAACACAGAGTCGACAAGTGGATCAATTGACAAGCACACAGGAGTGGTTGGCCCCCCCAGCACCCAAACAAAAACTATTGTACAGTCTCTGGGGTTGGTTTGTAAAACTTAATACTTGGGTGCAAAACCATGGCATATTTACATTCTTAATTTGAGGTTGTGGGGGCTGGAGGGAGGGTCCAACGACTCATTTCTTTCATATGTTAAATATTTTTTCTAGCTAATTTATTAGGGTACAAAACGCCATACCAAAAGCCCCCACCCCCACCCCCCCCCATATCTTTTTCCTCCATTTATATATTTTTGTCTCGTTGAACTATTAAGGTGCAAAACAGTGCAAATCAAAACTTTTAAGATGGCATTTAAAAAATCCAACCTTTTGATAGTA
>CABFWB010000075.1:411003-438265 GCA_902151455.1 Timema bartmani | reverse complement strand
CCGCAATTGGGGGATGTGCCCACCAACCCCGCCGCCCCCCCCCCCCCTCCCTGAAATTATTGGTTGGCTACGGTCTACGGTCTTGCGGTACACACAGAATGCTAAGTTAAGTTAAGCTAAGTTATAGTCCCTCTCCCCCCCTCTCGAATTCATTGTTGTTTCTTTCTGGTCTGCTCCAGTGAAATGAAGTTATGATGGCGTTCTACAAAATGTCTTGTTTGAGTTCAGATGATAGTACTGAGGAAGAAAAGATGCTTTGGTTTGGAAGATGAAGACAATTGAGGAGGTGGAGGTTTGACTTGTTCAATTAACGCTTCCATTTTAATATAAGAACATTTATTAAATATAAAACCTAAATAGAATATTACTTAAATACACGTGAAACAAACTGAAAACAAAACTCCAACACTTCTTTAATTATTTTCACCAAACCAGCACTGCGTCTGTTCAACACGGAGCCCAAGCTGTGTTATGCGCATGCGCAACTTAAGATAGCCCAAGATGGAAGATGGAAAAATTTCCCGGCCAACAATCGGAAAAAACATAGCGCGACGTAGCAAGGCATAGCTTAGCGTTCTGTGTGAACCGGCCTTTAGAACTCTAAAACAAATTTCACTTGAAAAATTTAAAGAAAAAAAATCAAAGGATTTGAGTCTCGAATTCGAGATTTTCTCGAATTTCGAATATCCTTAAGGATTCGAGGAATTCTAAAGTGCTATCCCTAATGCATATTGATAGTAACTATCAAAAGTGACAGCTGCAGATCACCTGATATGAAGTATGAACATGAAAGTATATCTAGTAACTTTTCTAGCTGTCAGATTAGGTTTTCACTCTCTCTCGACCCCTCGGAGAGAGGAGTATTGTGATCATATTTTTTTTTATCAAACTCGAGATTTTAACAAATGTCGATGTTTCATGACCCCCTGAAACTGAAAAAGTAGTTTTCGCGATGCCGTCTGTTCATCTGTCTGTATCTCAGACTAGAGCCTACCTAAACCGTTCTACCCATTGGGCTGAAACTTGTTATGTAGGGTTTTTCATAAGGTCCCCCAAAGGGTTTTTTGTAATTAAATACCGGTGTATAACCCTAAAATTAAGGGTAGTTTACTGAATGGCAAAAATAAACAAATCTGCTCAAACGATTTTGATTAAACTTAGTATCTAAGCATTGTTTCACATTACAAACAAAACGGAAACCTTCATTTTCCCATGAAAATCACTTTAAGGCTACTTTACATGTATAGAAATTTCCAATGTTGATCATATCTCCGTAACTATACGAGATACGAAATAATTTATTGCTGTAAAGTTGTAGTGCTATTCAAAATTGAAATATTTTATTTGAAATATATTTTTATAAAAATAATAGTTTTTGATATAAAAGAAAATATATCTATTTTCATAGACCTTTTTTTGGTGGAGTGTTTCTGCAACAGTGTGTATGCTTTCGTTTCACAAATCTTAATAGCTTTTAATAAATGTTTCTATATAATGATAAAATAGAGAGAAAGTCTGTGCATCGAACCATTTATTTCTATAGAAATTGTACTTTTACTACATCCAATATTATCTCTGAAGGAATTGCAGGTCTTTTAGAGAAGATATTTATCTTCGCTCTCTCTCGGTTAAATATTGCCAAAAACTCCTCGCTTTCAGTTAAGTTGGAAGATGGCGTGCTGAGGTAAGAAGGGGATACTGGTAATCTCGACATCAAACCATTGTAAAATTTGGGAAGTGACCACATGGACACTGTTTTCCAATAGTAACCTACCTTAGAGATTATATCAAGTGTAGATACTGATGATTGGGCCATTGGCAATATTTGGAGCAAAAAAAAAAGGATAAGGAAAGTAAATACTTAGCCTCGTTGAATCTTTAACCCCGGTCTCCGTCATTCCGGAATAACAGGTTTGGCCGAGTGAAAGTAGCGCGCATCTTGACAAACGTGTGATCCGACCTGGATGATTTCCCAATAACACAATACAACGTCATCTCGTGTCAGACGTGCTGGCCACGACAGAAAACAGAGGTAGCGGTGGTCAAGCGGTCTAAGGTGTTAATTGTACACGGCCACCTCGCGTGAGACGTGCTGGCCACGACAGAAAACAGAGGTAGGGATTGCCGAGCGGTCTATCCGAATGTTTACCCTAATTGGGTGGGGGGTGAGGGTAGAATATAGAGGAATTTTATCTACACCTGCATAAGAGTGGAGAACATTTAAAAAAACACAGCTTCCCCGTCAGGTATCTGAAGCCGCCATCATTGGCACACTAGACTAAACGAGACTGACGCCTTTTCCCCCTCGATACCGGTTCCGAGGTGGTAGTATCGCATTTCACTTGGTCGCCGTTGACGGGAAGCCCGAATGGTCTCGGTAGGGTGCACTGGAGGATAGTTTCCAAGTGTTATTTTCCCCTCCTCCCTCCACGCCAATGCAGTTGTATTCTCTCTCATGTACCCTCTTGATCCGTACTACTTAAGGCCCTTGGCCCTGTCGAGTGCAAGTCTAAAACCTATTTTGTAGGATGGTCGATGGGAGGGTGAAAGGCCACAACCGACCAAAGTATTCTTCCGCGCCAACAAGAACAGATGGATCACGGAAACCGTAAATGGCGCTAGATACCGGACAGGTCTTGCGGAAAAATCATACGTTTGGAAATATCAGTTTTTTCGAGAACGAGTGAAATTTTTATATTAATATTTTCAACACCCCTTCTCAGATGATGTATCGATGTTTAGTAATTGTTAGATGTTCTTATTTTTTTGTTATGAAGCTGGTAGTTTTCTATTGAAAAATGTCAATTTTATCGATATTTGATCACTGTTAAAATAATAGATGAGGTGTGTATATATAAAGTATAACTTAATCAACATGCCTCTCTTCTTGAACAAACCGTTTCCGAAAAGAAAATTACAAAACAATAAGAATTCTTGAAGATAAACGTTTGTTCCCATGGCTCTGCATTTCCACGCCAAATGAAAAGGGCCAATCGCCTTAATCTGTAAACTATCCTTCTCCCAACTCTATTCATCTGAGAGCTGCCACAATGACACCATTTGTCAAAAGTGACGGCTGTAGAAAACATGTTTAGGAGCGCAGCTTCTTAAACTCGCAGCCGAGATTCTTACAGTGATGATCCAATGACGCACACAGAAACTTTGTCTAAAAATTTAATATACCCATTCAAGCCCATGTTTAGAGGAGGGCGACACGGACTAACGCCCCAGGGTCCTCACAAATTTATTTATATTATTAATTTATGATTAACGACGTTGGCTACTTGGAGATTTCAAAACTGTTTTGCGAAGCGGGTCACATCACTTACAGGTTTTTATACATGCCAAAATCGACATGGAACCAACGACTTTACTTCCCCTCCGAAGGAAGTTGTGATACGGATTTTTATCACCCAGGGAAAATCTTTTGACCCCGGCTGGGTTTGAACCCACGAACATCGAGTCCTAAGGCGAGCCCTTTACCCGAAGATTACCAAAAGCTATTTAGATTTGTTTTTAAATGGTTATTGAAAAGGGCGAGGAGGTGGGTGTAAATAATGTATGTGCTGTAAATTTGTTAAGAACATTTTTTTTTTTTCACAAGAATAAGTCCTACTTTTTAGTTTTTACCTTATTGAAACCCCTCGAAGAAACAAAGGATTGGGACCGTCAAAAATATATAACTCGGTATTTTGATTGATGTCGACGTTTCATGTCCCCCCGAAACCGAAAAAGTGGTTTTCGCTGTTTGTATGTCTGTATCTCGGCCAAGAGCCGAAAACATTTTACTGATCGGGCTAAAACTTTGTATCTATGGTTGTCTATCATAAGGGCAGTTTATTACAGGACTAAAAGAAAAACAAAACAAAAAACAATCTCAAAATTGTCTTTAATGATTTTTATTAAAATTCATATCTGGCTTCTGTTAAATTTCAAACAAAATGCAACATAACATTTTCTCATATTAGTGGAAATTTCCCATTTTGGATCATATCTCCACCACTCTTTGAGATATAAAATAACTCATAATTTCAAAGTTGTAGCATTATCAAAGGCATAAAACTTTTTGAAATATTATTTTACAACCCACCTCGGTGGCGTAGTTAGATAACGCACTAGCTTCGTGTTGAGCTAGACTGCCGAGGACGGGGAGGTTGAGGTTCAAATCTCGGTCGGGTGTCATAGAGTGGTTTTTATCCTAAATAGTTTTCCACTCTCACTCCACGCAAATGCGGGCTCACTTCCTCTATATTCAACCTTACCAATTCCTAGCTCATTAACGTAATTATTACTTAAGCGTATAACCCGAACGGGTAGTAAGACGCGGTGCTGAATAATGTAAAAAAATATTTTATAAAATTAATACTTCCCAAGCTATAGGCAGGCGCAGATTTTTTGAAGAGATCTTTGGAAAATGGAGAGTTGAAAATGTACAGAACAAATAATATGTTTCTGTAATAGTGTATATTATTTCGTTTCACTTATCTTATGAGTTATATTTAGATATAAAGGAGCGAGAAATGATGTATCATTTATTTGAAACGTTAAAATAGAGTCTTGTTACATTTTAAGTCGGGTTCACATTTGTATCAGATCCTCATATATTTTTTTAAAGCACCGCGTTCGGGTTGTACGCGTATGTACTTATTATTCTAATGTGTTAGGAATGAGGAGGATTTAACTTAGAGGTAGTGTACCCGAATTTATGTTGGGGAGAGTGTAAAACCAGTTATAAAAAAAACCACCATCAGTACACCCAATTGGGATTCAAACAGAGTGACACCTTAAGACTATGCGGCCAACGAAGCGGGTAACCTCGTATCAAATCCCCGACGTGTAACAGATTACTGCGTCCCACTTCCATCCGGTATTTCGCCGTCCGTCTCAAAGGGAGCTACCGGATGAAGGATACATGTTTGAACTACAAGGGATGAAATTTGATAGAACCCCCTTACGGGGCTCATATTCAAGTATAAAGAATGTTATTGGATAAAGGTTTAGTAACATTTTCTAGCGGACACCCCCTAGAAAAATTATCTTTCCCCGCCCTTCCTGGATGTGCTCCGAACTAAACAGTGTCACGACTTTATTTTTTAGCTCAACGATGTTAACATTATTCTTATAATTAGTGTTACTATATAGGTATAGATAATATAATATATCAAACGCTACCAAACGAACCAAGGAAACCCGCTAGGACTTCTTGTTCAAAATAACAACCGGAGTTCAAACCCTTGGACACTGGGATCTCTTCCAACACGATACCTTTAGCCGGAATTCAAACCCTTGGACACTGGGATCTCCTCCAACACGATACCTTTAGCCGGAATTCAAACCCTTGGACACTGGGATCTCCTCCAACACGATACCTCTAGCCGGAATTCAAACCCTTGGACACTGGGATCTCCTCCAACACGATACCTCTAGCCGGAATTCAAACCCTTGGACACTGGGAACTCCTCCAACACGATACCTCTATCCAGAATTCAAACCCTTGGACACTGGGATCTCCTCCAACACGATACCTCTAGCCGGAATTCGAACCCTTGGACCCTGGGATCTCCTCCAACACGATACCTCTAGCCAGAATTCAAACCCTTGGACACTGGGATCTCCTCCAACACGATACCTTTAGCCGGAATTCAAACCCTTGGACACTGGGATCTCCTCCAACACGATACCTCTAGCCGGAATTCAAACCCTTGGACAGTGGGATCTCCTCCAACACGATACCTCTAGCCGGAATTCGAACCCTTTGGAATGACAGGTAGTTTCGAACAACGCCGGCCCACGGGGCGGGAGATTGATGACGCCACGCCACGACCATGTGTAAGATAGTAACAACATAGAACAGATGACGCGTTGTAAGAGTAGGCCAGGAAGACTACAACAGAATCACAATAGAAGAGAGAGGAGGTGGGGGTATTCAGGAGGAATCCAGCATCAAGCACGGAATAAGGAAATAAAGACGTAACACTATCGCCCAACAAAGCTGTGAGTAGCGCGTCTGTCAGCTGGGCGAGAAGTCCAGGGTTAGATTTCAGCCATGGCTGGAAGAATTGGGACTTCCAAATTCTCAAGAATTCACGGTCAGGGAGGATGCTGATGAAAGGAAAAACTGTATAAGTTTTGGTTTATTTTTAGCATCGCGTCTTACTACTTGTTCCGATTATACGTATGTATAATATGCATACTACTAATTACGCTAAGAGTTTTAGGGATTGGGATGGTTGAATTTAGAGGAAGTGTACCAGCATTTGTGTGGAGAGAGAGAGAGATAGTGGGAAACCGTTTAGGAAAAACCACCCTCGGTACACCCAACCGGATTCGAACTCAAATCTCCCTTTCATTAGCACTCCAGTCCAATGCGACAGATGCCTAGGATCAGTGGTTCTCGAACTATTTTATCCCACGGAGCCCTTTAAAAGCTACGAAACCTACTGAGGAACCCCTCTATGTGGTCAGGTATCATCTACTTTCCCTCTATAACTAGGTCTGTAATAAAAGTTTTTGAGATTCAACAAAAAAAGTATATAATACGCTTATGTTATTGAATAGGACTAAAACAAAATTAAATAATTTCTTACATTTATGTTACATAATATCTTGCACGGTAAAGATAATATAACTTCCCAAAAATGTAGGCTACTGTTACTTATTCACTTTTTAATACTTTTTTATATATTTTAATAAGGTAAAAATTCGCTTCAGTGGCCACATGGTCTAACGCGCTACTATCGCAGTAGACTAGACTGCCGATGACAGGTAGATCGAGATTCGAATCACGGTCAGGTCTACTGAGAGAGTTTCATTCCTAAATGGTTTTTCCACTCTCCCACCACGCAAATTCGGGCACACTTCCTTTAAATTCAACTTTCCTCATCCCTAACATTGGATAAATGAGTATATATACGCAAACGGGTAGTAAGATGCGGTGCTAAAAGATGAATATGTATATTCTTAGTGAAAGCTCAGGCCATTAGAAATGACTACTTGATCACACTGTTTAAGGCGTCAGTCTTGTAATCGACTGAATTTCCCGTGACGTGTAGGTTCTAAACTCAACCGGCAGTTATGGGGGTGGTTTTCTCCATCCCTTCCTCCCAGTGATACCGACAGTTACTAAAGTAACCCGCCCGGTGGTGTAATGGTCAGTGCACCTTGCTACGAGGATAGGGGTCCCGGGATCGATTCCCGGCTGGTACTTTATATACTTTTCCCGAAAGGAGAATCACCCCAACGGTCACCAGGGCTTGGTTGGTTAGGCTAAGTTAGGTTGAAAGTGTTTCCACTGGTTCCACACCCTCAAGACTTACTATCGCCATCAGCTCATCTCATCGGTACATAGAAAGAGCCTCCACGGAAAGGATGTACGATTAGTACATTCGGGTGTCCACTGGGCAACGGTACATTAGTACTGGCTAATCTTTCCACTACTGGGATACCAATGATGTATTCCAGACGCTCAATATTATATTATTAGTTACAAAAGTTTCTAAAAATACTTCCATATACACATACATAAAGTGATGTAATTCGCGACTGACACGCTTGATAGACAATACTAACGAGAGTGGTGCGCAGGTGAGAATTCACAGGATTTGTATTAAGGCTCAGAGTGAGTTCAGACGGTTCGTGAGTATTGTGCAAATGCACAGCCCACGACACCTTTTTATGAGAAAGAGTGTATTAATACAAAATTAAAAACTATCACAATTTAAAATTTAAAATATTAATTTTAAGTTTAGAGATATTGATTAATACTATACTAGCAACACAGTATTAAAAAATTGTTTTGTTTTTTGTGACATTGGGAACAGAGCCATATTAACATCATTGTATTCACCGATTATCGTAACTTATTTAGAAAGAGAGAGAAAGAGTATATATATGGAGATAGCTCAAACAGGTAAAAAGGTGGACCAAGAGAAAAAATACATTATCAAAGGTTGTTTTTTTATCACCGCGTCTTACTAACCGTTCGGGTTTACGCTTATGTACTATTTACGCTGATGATTTTAGGTATTAGGAAGATTATATTTAGAGGAAGTGTACTCACATTTGCATGGAGGTAGAGTGGTAAACCATTTTGGGAAAACCACCCTCAGTACACCCGACCGAGATTCGAACCTCGATCTCCGCAGTCTAGTCTACTGCGAGAGTAGCGCCTCAGACCATGTAGCCACCGAAGCGATGTTATCGATGTCGACCACCAAAAAAATTATGTTTGTGTTTTCAAAAAGGTCATTTTTTACAGAATCCTACTAAATTACGACGTGATTAGGAAGAAAATCTTGTATTTTCTAAAAGGGCTTTTCTACCAAAACCCTACTATGCCTAAATTAAGACGTGACGAGGAAGAAAAAATTGTATTTTTTAAAAGGGCCTTTTTACCAAAATCCTACTAAATTAAGACATGGTGAGCAAAAACAAACAAAGGAGGTAAAATGTTCCCGATGTTGACCGCCAAAACAATATGTTTATATTTTATAAAAGGAGTGAGTCACGTTCCCCACTCGTTCCTCCGTGGCTCGGAGTGTGTGAAAGTTTCCACGCGCGAGGGAAAGAAAGAGGGAGGGTCCCCCCCCCTACCACCCCAAGTCGGGACATCCAGCAGCCGCGAGACGCAAAGACGGGACAGTTGCCTACCAATGGTCCGCATGACGTGCTGGTGATCTGTGCTTACCGGGGCGACGCGCATACTTAACAGAAGGAATACACATCGGAACAACACATGTAAGTTAAGAGGGAGCAAGCGGCAGAAAGAACAATAGTTAAAAAAAAATATTTATTTTTGTTATTAACATTGATATCAGGGTTATTTTATAAATGATGATTTTTTCTGTCAAAAGTGACAACTGCAGATCACATGACTTGGCGTATAAATATATGCAGGTAGTTTAAGTAACTTTGGTACTGTCCTTTCTGCCACTATTCCACGATAGTTTCAATATTTTATCGACCTACTTAACATAATATAGAGGAGATAAGGACGAATGATTAAAAATCAATTAAACTTGATTGTTTAGTTGTGGTACTTGATTTTATATCACCACGACTTACTACCTGTTCAGGTTATACGTATACTATGATCATTATTCTAGTGAGGTAGGGATGAGAAAGCATTTTAGAGGTAATCTACCCGCATTTGCGTGGGAGGAGAGCGGGAAACGATTTAGGAAAATCCAGCCTCGGTACACCCGACCGGGATTCCCCGATCTTCCCGTCATCAGCAGGCGAGTCTAATACGAGAGTGACGACGCCTTAAACCATTTGGTCACTGAAGCTGGGAGTTGTGGTACTAAACGCGCGGTTTTTAAAATCAGAGATTACAAACTAAATTAGCATAAAGCTCAATTTAAATGCTTCGTATTCGTAAGGTCTGTGGTAAGTAAAAAGAAATTGACTTGAATTACAAAGTCCGATCTCCGTAGTTCGTCGATTCCATAGTAACAGATAGCTAGTTCTATCCTCTTAAGTCCCCTCCTGTAAGTCAGTAAAAGTTGGAAAAACTTTAGCCTCCTTAAGGATTGTCGTTAGAGGCCTGATTTTCTTACCAAGAACAATCTGAAAGACCTTTTTCCTACCAGAATTCTATTATAAAATATAATAAATAGTATATATATACATATTAGTATTAAGAAGTAGGATTCTAGCAGCAAAAAAGGCCTTTCAGAAAGTTTATTATTATAATTTTTTTATCACCACGTTCGGGATCGCATATGTATTTATTATGCTAATTTATTAGAGATGAGAAAGGTTGAATTTAGAGAAGTGTAGCCGCATTTGTGAGGAGGGAGTGTGTAAAAACAGGAAAAACCACGCTCAGTACATTCAACAAGGATTTGAACCCCTATCTCCCCATCAACGGCAGTCTGGTATTATTGCGAGAGAGACGCCTTAGTTCATGCGGCCACCGAAGCGCGTTTTCAGACAGAAAATCAGATTATACTAAATGGCTAGTGGGACGAGCCCTTACACAAAGACATATATCTTCATTAGAACCGAACCAGGGGCCTCTAATCTTGTGATCGACTCCTCTTTGAACACTTAGCCAAGGGGAGGAGCAACTTTAGGTAAAAGTGTCACGAGACATTTTAGAGGCGGGGGAGGGAGCGGGGGATAAATAAAGCCAAACCAATAATAAAATACCGGTACTTGTTTGTACGTTTAATAGTAGGGAGATTTAATACTCCTTAAAGCAGTGTTTATCAATTTTTTGTTGATGGAAGATCACCAAATTGAAGTCATGCACATTAGACACTGAATTAGTAATTAATAATTAGTAGTTGTTTGATTATTTTTAACACTCTAAAACTAATTATTTTTGATAAATAAAATTGTTCATATTTGTTGACTCAAGTTTGGTATGTATTTTCTTTTAAAACACCTCAAATAAATAAAATTAAAATCAACGCAAGTCAAATGAAATGCGAGTCTATAACGCCTTAACTTAAAGCCCTTGATCAATGGTGCGGGTGAAAGTATGTTTACAAACACTACTGACCCACGCTGTGATACATTCTATTAAGTGGTTACTAGGATCGTGTGTAGTGGAAAGAACGCCTTTTCCCATTTACCGGTAAACAAAGAAGGTAGAGAGGGAACAGCCCATTATTTCTCACACAAAGCCACAACATTGTAGACCATTTTAATCATTTATGACCCACTATTTCCTAAAAAATATCTTTACATCCATTACTGTTTCCAGTCTGTGTCCTAGGTCAGTTTTTTATTCACGTCATATATTTTCCACTACTGCTAGGCCTGTCGTAGCTTCATATACCTTATAATCTAACTTAAGACTAGGACATGCACAGCATCCAGTCCCCGGCTGTTAATCGGCCAAGGACCCTTAGTTTAGTAGCCAGACAAGCTACTAAGGTGTCGGATCCTAAAATAAATAAATAAATAAATAAATATATATAAATTAATTTTGAAAGAAAGTTAACGCTTGTACAATTAATTAGTTCTACATGAATAGCGAAGCTTGGGCTATTGAAATGATCTTTCTGTTGCGAATATAGCCACATTCGTAAATTGAAAAATAACATCAAGACACGGGAAACAAACTCGAAAACCTTGGTTTAGCACGCCAATGCTCTTCCACTGACTGTCCAGGATTCGTCCCGTACTCAGGGTCATTCTGCACTCATTATTATTATTATTTTGGGATATTTAAGGTGCATTTTCTGAAATTTATTTTCTATATCAACAAAAGACTTACCAAACAGCTTAAACGTAGATAAAACACCAATTTTACCCAATATTCAAATATTCGGTGATGTTGGGAATCGAGCCCAGGATATTTGATTTAGTATTCAGATACGCTAAAGACTGAGCTAAGGTGTCAGACCTCACACGAGTTAATATGTGCACCTCAAAGCTAGAATTTTAAATTTTGTATTTGATCTTTTTTAAATTAAATAAAAACCGGGTCGAAAAAGTAAAAATTAATAGATTTTTTTTTATCAAAGAAAAGAGTTTCCGGGGGTATCCACGCAATGCCAGGTAGTTCTGCTAGTTGCATGATTTGATCAAACATGTTTCCTAGCGAAGACTTGTGGGAAACAATCCAGAGTGTAGAAGAGCTCTAGAGCTACTGGCGATTTCTTCCTTGGTTGAGTAATACTACAGTAGTGTGTGATTGTTCACAGATACTTAGATGTGAATGGTGTTAGCGCTCACAAACTGTATCAGGGTGGCACGTGCTAGTTTTACTCACTTTCTGACTAAATGTTTTTGTGGGCGTAGGTGGACTGGGCACTGATTTTGACACCAATCTACCACCAACATTCCCCTCCCAAGGTGGATTGTGAACTGCTACCTTACAACACTATTTACCTTCCAAGGTGGATTGGGCACTGCTACCTTACAACACTATTTACCTTCCAAAGTGGATTGTGAACTGCTACCTTACAACACTATTTACCTTCCAAGGTGGATTGGGCACTGCTACCTTACAACACTATTTACCTTCCAAGGTGGATTGGGCACTGATACCTTACAACACTATTTACCTCCCGGGGTGGATTGGGCACTGATTTTGACACCAATCTACCATCAACATTTACCTCCCAGGGTGGATTGTGAACTGCTACCTTACAACACTATTTACCTTCCAAGGTGGATTGGGCACTGCTACCTTACAACATTATTTACCTCCCGGGGTGGATTGGGCACTGCTACCTTACAACATTATTTACCTCCCAAGCTGGATTGGGCACTGCTACCTTACACCACTATTTACCTCCCAAGGTGGATTGGGCACTGCGACCTTGAACTACAATTTCCCTCCAAAGATAGATTGGGAAACGGTAGCCTAGCCTAGCCTAACTCAACCTAACCTTACTCCTCCCCCCACCAAACATTATTTTTTCCTCGGACATACTGTACTCCAGTTTACGTTCAGTTGGAAGATTTTTTTCTTAACTTAAGTCTATTGGTAATTTATTGTATTCATTTCCAGTTAATATTCTACTATGGAGTGTCCAATACACCCGATTACAATTCCTTCCAGTTGAATCGAGGGTGCCCAATCCACCAATCTCTCACACGGAAAGTTCACAATCCCCTACCACCCGTTTTCGTAACCGATATTTTTTGTAAAATGTAAAGCTTCATTCACACGTTCGCCAAAAATGTTGAGCAGAATATGCTTGAGAGGCGCAGCTATTCACGTGTTGGCAAGAATATATATGTTGACCCATAGTGCTTTGAAACGCAAATTTAAAACAGCTGATTATTTATATTTTATTTTTCTAGCGGATAGACAGATCTTTTAGATCATCATTACGTTGTGTGGCGAACACACAAAAAAGAACTACATACACGCGTTTTATTTAAAGAACTGTCTCAAAACATGTCACAACAGTAGTTGCAGCTGTCTACTTGTGTCTCGGTTTGTAGCGTATGCGTCCAGTGTTTGTCAGCTACACATTCCTAGTCTTCTACTGGCAGTGACGGATTGTAACAGTCTTCTGAAGTTTGTACCAATATGTAGATGAGGTTACTTCGGCCCGATGAGATGATGATGATTATTATGTGGTGCCAGTAGAAATCTTAAACCTAGCTTAGGGCTAATCAACCAGACCGTGGCAACCATAAGAACAATTCTACTTCGGGAAAAACACCAATAGTACCGCTGAGAATCGAACCCGGGACCACTAGACTGGCCAATTGGGTCAGTTCGCGCATGCGCAATGATTGAGTCGGTTGATTTTTGAAATTTGATTGGGTATCCCAAGTATATTTTTAATGAAAAGCGAGCACAGAGCTGATATTATTTCTATTGGTGCAGAGTGATCAACGCAGTTCACACTGATTCCTTGTGATTGGCTTAGAGCTCGTCACGTGTCCACGTTTCAGTTCCGCGCTTGTTTTTCAGGCGAACGTGGGAAACCACAGCCATCAGTTGAGGGCTGTTAGGAGCGAATGATTGTTTACTTTACCAATCAAACTATATTAAGATTCGGAGTGAAGGAACTTAAATAAAATACAAACTTTTTTGTCGTCAACAATGATAACATTTTACTTACTAAATTATTAGTGTTGGTAACAGGTATTGACTTTTTTTTTATCAGATCGCATGACTTGACGTATAAATATATTAAGATTGTTTTAGTAACTTTTATAACAGACAAAAAAAAAGTTCCTTCCTATCTAAATCTTGCTTTAGTTCAGGTGTCTTCAACCCGCGGCCCACGGACCACTTGCGACCCGTGGTAACATTTTTTGCAGCCCGCTGGCTCATGAAAAATATAAAATTATTTCGAGAGAAAAAATTACAAATAGAGGTATGTATTTTACATAATACTAATAAAATAAATACGTATTTTACGTGGTTTTTTCACGAAGAATTGTATTGCGTTTTAATACAAGATGTACTTTGAACCGATAAATGACCACTCTAGTAGACAAAACAAATCGCACTGCCTCCTACTATGACAAATCCAAAAATAGGAAAAAATCAACAGAAAACATTTAGTCATGAGAAGTTCTATAAGTGAGTGAGTGAGTGAGTGTAAGTGTATAAGAATGAGCTAATAGGAATGTTTATTCAATCCGAATATTGTCGGTACAACATTGCAGTCCGAGAAACTTTAGCCCCTGGACATAAAAAGATTGAAGACCCCTGATAAAGTTACCGTGGGGTAAAGTAGTGTTATCTTTTTGAACCAAATATTTATATCCGTCCGGGTCATTCGAATTTGACTAGGGAAGAAAAATGTAGAATCTAAGAGGAAAAAGATCCGCATTTGCGTTGAGGGAGAGTGAAAAACCACTTAGGAAGAACTAACCTCAATATAACAGGCCGGGATTCAAACCCTAGTCTCCCCAACACTGGAAAACCTGACTAGATGAACTTGACGTTTATTCCGCGTGCTGCGGGTGGGTAAAGTAATGTAAGGACTTTACGAGCGATGTAAAAAAGAAAATTTTAGAAAAAATCAACTTTTTTTTTGCAGCCAACAAATAATAACATCTTACCATATTGATCAAAAGTGACAGTTGCAGATCACACAACTTGACGTATGAATATATGAATTTTTGTAACAATCAAAAACGTTTCTTCTTATCATGATATTACTCTACTTTTTTGGGGGGTAAAGCAAAACACCGCCTCGCTGATACGGCAGGTTAGGTTCTAGGCCACCGCCGTAGAGTGAATATCACCTTAAAGCCTTTATTTCACTTGCCAGTGCATACAAAAGCCTAAAGATCTATGCAAAAGTAACAATAATAAATTGCTACAGTAATGTAATGCTAACCCTAAAACAACCGAAAAAAACCCTTAAGCGCAAGCGCAAGATCAAATACCATATTTTTTTAGCACAGCATCTTATTAACCGTTCGGGCTATACGCTTATGTAATAATTACGCTAATGATTTCAAGGATGAGGAAGGTTATATTTATAGGAAGTGTACCCACATTTGTGTGGAGAGAGAGAGTGGAAAACAATTTAGGAAAAACCACCCTCAGTATACCCGACCGAGATTAGAACCTCGATCTCCCCGTCATCGGGGGTCTAGTCTACTGCGAGAGTAGAGTTTTCAAAATGGTTTCCCAACCTCCATGCAAATGCGGGTACACGTCTTCTATATATAACCTTCCTTCTATCTAAAACCATTAACGTAATTATTACATAAACGTATAACCCGAATTGGTAGTAAGACGCGGTGCTAAAAAAATCAACATTCAATACCTCACTTGAGAAAGGTAACAATTCCATCGATATCCTAATAATTATTCTAAATTCGTTCAGCACAGTGTTTCCCAATCTTTCATTAGTCACGTACACCTATCGGGCCATGGCCTAGCAATGTGTCTTTAGGGTGATTCTTAAATAAAAAAGTAAACACTTGCAATCTTGTAAGGTATAAACGATCGTTCCAAATGGTAAGCTAAACAAAGCCGCCACAACAAAGAGGAAAAAAAGGGCTTTTGTGAAAGCCGATGACATCACGGTAAAAATTTGAGTTAATTTACCCATCCGACTTAATCATTATCATCATCAGCTGTTTCTAGCCCATGACTGGTTCAGTTTAGTAAAATGTCTCCATCTTCCTCTATCCTTCCACCATTTTTCCTGCTATAATTGATTCTATACTTCTCCATTCACTTGCACACTTTCTGCTATCTGGTCCTCCCATCTCTTTCTTGGCCTTCCTTAAGGTCTTTTTTTTTATCAGACTTACTACTTCACACACATTTTATATATGCTATATAAGACACACATAAACGAAAAATACAATATAATTATATACATGGAAAAACAAGACAAATTTAAACCCAAACTATAAAAACTTGGAAAAATTAACATAAGAAAATTGCAGACTTAAATCAGTTTTTGCACTTAAATAACATTACATTGAAAATAATTAATGATATTATAATATCTAAAGAAGTCCCACGTTGGCTCATCAATTTATAATAGTCAATAAAAGCCCCTCGACGGGCACCAATTTTTAATATCCTACGAAGCCCCTTGTTGGATAGCCAATTATTAAATCCTCAATTGAGTTTTTGTGATGAAAGCCCCTCAATGTGTCGTCAATAATTGTAGAATTGGCAAAGACGACTTATAATCTTAACATATGTCCTTGGCTAGCTCAGCTTCTCTTATCGACGCGATTATCATATAAGGAAATTCCCACTTATACAATAAATATACTTTGATCACTTTTATGTTAATTTATAGTTAGAAAGTATTCTTGTTATATGTATTACTATAATAATTAACAACTTCAGCTTGTACAAACGACCCGTCACCGTACACTAAATCAGAACGAATTATGCGTCGACAAGCAACACGTCTTGTCGCCACCCAGGTCACTGCGCGTCTCTTTTTGGTGTAACAGTCAGAGTTCGTTCCTGCCTTGCGTCTTTTTCAAATTCTGATGACATCGAAGATCGCACCAGAACAATCTCTACCTATCACATGAGAAGTAGTTTGAATCCTGGCTTTCTGGTTGGCTGGACAATGCAACCGCCCTGTGCTAAGGAAAAGGTGTATTTCTCTTAGAATAAAAACACAGTGCTAAATCAGCTCTTTCTGTTTTTGGTTTCACCGATCAACGCACTCAGTAAGCACATTTAAAATAAAATAAAATGTATTGACTTCCAAACGGTCTGAAGGACCTAAATATTCTAAAATGCAAATGGATAATTAAAAATAATAATATAAAATAAAGAGAATTCCCGAATTTAAATATAAGATGCAAATAAAATATTAAGACTGCAGTCTCATCCTTCCTTTTCGAAACAACATAGGGGTTTACAAGTTGGGACATTACAGTTTTAGTATGTAGTAGTTTGCTTCAAGGCTGTAGCCAGCCCATGATTTCAGAGGGGGTTTGGTGGGCACATCCCCCAATTGCTGGAGGCTAGAAAAAATTATAAATGATAAACAGTTCTAGAAGCTCTCTAAAGTGTTTTTATGGCAACATAACCTCCTAACTGCCGAAGGCTAGAAAAATTCTATATATTTAAACTCCTCTAGAAGCCCTCTAAAGTGTTTTTATGGCAACACAACCCCCTAACTGCCGAAGGCTTGAAAAAGTTAAAAATATTGAACATTTCTAGAAGCTCTCTGAAGTTCTTTTTATGGTAACACAGCCCTCTAAATTGTACTTGTACCTTAATATTTTTTGTTCATAAAATTTCGGGGGGGGGGGGTTTGAACCCCCAAAAAACCCCCTTGACTACGGCATTGGTTTGCTTATCTTCTTTTACTATGTGACAACAATTCTAGAGTTATTTGACAATATTGGTACATGGGGTGATTTAATAAGGATCGTTAAGTTAGGTTTGAAATGAGCAAAAACTAAAAAAAAAATATAATTAGCTTCAATTTATTCAAATATTTCCTTTTGAAATTAGAATTAAATGGGGTTTTTTACCATTGATTTAAATAGGAACTTCATGGGGTTAGAATCATCCAATATTTCGAATTAACCAATGTAGAATTAGCCAGACCCTACTGTGAGTGTGTGTGTATATATATATAAATATATAAATATAAATAATCTTATCTCTATAAAGTCAGCATCTTTTGTAAAAATAATCAATTTTACAATTCTTATTATAACAGGTAAAATATATATAAGTTGCAATAGTATACAGTGTTAAGAATAGTCTCTATTTTCCCCAGAAATAAGAAACTATTATTTTCAGTACTGGTTTGAGAGTGTTAAACTGTTATGCTTTAAATCTTGTGTTGAAGACACTTTCATAATCGACGACACACGCGTGTCCGCTATTAGTCGTGATAGCTCGGGTGTTTGTTCCGTTTCATAATAGAAAGCCCCCGCTTCAGTGGCCGAACAGCCTAAGGCGTTACTCTCGTGTTTAGGCTGACCTGTTGAAGACGGGCAGTCGGGGTTTTAATCCCGGTCGGTTCTAATGAAGGTGGTTTTTCCTAAATAGTTTCTCACTTAAGATTCCACGCAAATGCGGGTAGATTAGCTGTAAAATGCTTCCTTCCTCATCTCTACCCCAGCAGAATAATTATCATATATGTGTATAATATGAACAGGTAGTAAGACGCGGTGATGATGATAATAATAATAATAATAATAATAATAATATGAAAAAACAAATGTTCATAAACTTATGTGCTGCCACAAACTGAACAACTTTTGTAAATCGATCTTTAGTGGATAAAGAATAAAAATTCTATACACTAACCACACTTACTAAATTTCCCAAAATAATGCTCAGTTTCCAAAAGGCATGGTCCCGAAAGTTGGTGGTATTTATTATACCACGTTTATAAAAATAAGAATCGGGCCGCAATGATTGTTGGAACATTGGGCCGCGCAGAATCATGGATCGAGCTGTTAAGTTTGACATGCCTGTCTCAAGACCAACAAAGCATCTCTTCTTCAAGTCAGGGCTACTCCGATTTCACCCGTAGACTAGTAACACCCTTTAACAAACCCCACTTTTATATTCTGCCGCACATAAAGAGAATGTTATGGTTTCGAGAAACTTTGGTCGTAAACACCAAATGCATGATATTCCACGATAAAGGAAATAGAAACTAAACGACCAAGGAAACACAATTTAACGGAACTTAACAATTTACGACGTCGTCGGTATGTACGCTCTTGTTTTCTTAGAAAGTTTCATATACATTTAGAAATTGAAAACTGGCCGCTTGGGGCGTCGGGTGACGGAAGGGGGTTAAGGGGGGTATGTTCTACAGCTCACCACATGCATGGAAAGCACGTGTGTACCTTACGGCGGTAAAGAGAAGAGATGAGATGTAGAACCGTTCATCTCCACCGGACTAATTTTTGTTTTTGATAAACGATGATAGCTATTTAAATTGTGTTAGAAGAAAAAATTAAAAACTTTGAAATTTCGTGTGTATTATTTTCTAAAACCCAGTATGCGACTTACAAACTAACTACCTGCACCAGCGGTCACACAATCTATTTAACAATATATCAGGTGACCTGGTGGTCTAAGGATAAGGTGTCGGACTTCTGTGCTGGGGGTCCGGGGTTCAATCCTCGGTCCCGGCACAGATTTATCTGATTGCCAAACCCTTCCTTCATCTCTGACAAGATGTGTATTAATCCAAACTTGTGAATGTGAGGAATGCCAGGTCTCCACCGTGGTTCGGATTCCACGTTAAGCTGTAGGTCCTCCATTTCATCTCACAATCACCCTATCATTACACATTAGCGTAAGTGCGTATAAACCGAACGGGTAGTAAGACTCGGTGCTAATAATAATAATAATTTAACAATATATCATATGGGTAGTAAGACGAGATGCTTTGTGCATTTTTTTAAAAAGTGTAGCTCAATGAGTTTTGATAATTTTCGTGCAACAGAACATTGAAAATCAAAATGATTGTAAACCCTCTTGGCTAAGTTATAGGTTACAGGAACAGTACAATATACCAGCATTCATTTTTGCATGTTTTTATTTATCTGAAGTATTTAACCTGCACTTTCTGAACCGACTGATTACATCCAGCACACGAGAATTTCTATGAGCGACAGCGAAAGGGCCTACAAATTTTGCCGGCAAAGGTATTTTCTACATACACTCCAGTGTTCTTTTGCACGCCACAATCGACATGAGACCGACAGCTTTGCTTCCCCTCCACAGGAAGTTGGGATACATGATTTCATCGCTCAAGAGAAATTAGTAGACCCCGGCTGGGTTTGAACTCACGAACATCGTGTCCTGAGGCAAACACTTTACAACAAGACCAGCAAGGTCAACACCAGAATTAATTATACATTACGTGTCCACACAAATGGTTTACTATTTCCAAAATATTTGGCAAATTTTGTACATCTTTTTATCAGCTGTAACATATGTTTTTAATTCCTAGGTGATTATTCGAATAGAGGTACGCTACAGCAGAATTTTGGTATGAAGGACCTTTTAGAAAATACAAACTTTTATCTTTTGCATTAAAAGTTGATAATATTTTACTATATTATTTGTGTTATTTTATAGGAATTGACAATATCTATCAAAAATGCCAGCTAAAAGATCACATAACTTGTATGACTAGGTAAAAGTTTTTAACACTGCGTCTTACTATCTGTTCAGCTTATATGTATATGTACTAATTATTACGCTATGACGTTAGGGATGAGGAAGGATGAATTTATAGGAAGTTTACCCCGCATTTGTGTGGAGGGAGAGTGGAAAACCAACCTCAGTACACCCGCTAGGGATTCGAACCCCAAGCTGTCTGTCGTCAGCAGTCTAGTCTACCACGAGAGTGACGCCTTAGACCATACGGCCACCGAGGCAGGTAGGTAAGTTAATTTAGTAACTTTTCTAACCGCCAGCTAAGATTCACTTTATGACAAAGTCTAACCAAACAGCTAAACACGCCTGATATTGTTATTACTGTATGTTTAACATGGACAGACATTGACCTAAAATGGTCGACCTCAGTGGTCTTGGAGTAAAGTGCTCGCCTCAGGACCCGATATTAGTGGGTTCAAACCCAGCCGGGGCTGACGGATTCTTCTTGAACGATGAGAGTCCGTAGCACAACTTCCTTCGGAGGGGAGGTAAATCCGTCGGTATGATGTCTCTTGGGGCATTAAAATACCAAGCGTATTACAGTTGGGCCGCAAGTTTCTTCTTGGGAATTGTAAACAAGGCGTACTGGTTTACTAACTCGGCCCCGGCTGTTGGGGTGCTCCGTTTAGGATGGTTGGAAATGTTTTCTCAAGCTGAGTGAAAAACAGACAGAGCAAAATGCTAACTTAATATGAGCCAAAAAGATTGGTAGGGCCGAATTGATATCTACCCACTATTATCTGTAGTCATCCTGGTCAGCGATCGTGGTCCAACTAAGCTATGACGATAATCCTCCTAGTCAGCGATCGTGGTCCAACTAAGCTATGACGATAATCCTCCTAGTCAGCGATCGTGGCCCAACTAAGCTATGACGATAATCCTCCTAGTCAGCGATCGTGGCCCAACTAAGCTATGAAGATAATCCTCCTAGTCAGTGATCATGGCCCAACTAAGCTATGACGATAATCCTCCTGGTCAGTGTTCGTGACCCAACTAAGCTATGAACTTTTGGGACAAGAGATCCCGTGATCCAACTGTTATGCACCGAAAAGAACCCTGAAAGGTATGTGAAGATACCTTTCCCGGTAAAAGTGGTAGGCCCTTTCGCTATCGCTCATGGGAATTTTTGTGTGCAGATATAATCAGTCGGTTCAGAAAGAGCATGAAAATTATACAATATATTGCGTCAAAAGGAAGCTCAAATACAGAAATTGGAGATATTCTAATGGCTGACAATGTGTTTTCTCTCACCCGAATCGATGGTCACGCGGTATATGGCATCAGTTTCTCAGCCTCATAACAAATAGGAATGCCACCGACGGTGAGGTCAAGATTCGAATCTAGATAGGTGCATTGAAGGTTATTTTCCCACCTCTCTCCCAAATGCAAGTGAACTTCCTCTAAGATTTCTTCCTCATCTTTGGACCTTATATAAGACGTTAGTATATATATATGTATGTATATATATACATATATATATGTATATATATATATGTATATATGTATATATATATATACATATATTGAATATTGAATTATTTTAACATATCAGTTATATATATATATATACATATATGTATATGTATATGTATATAACTATACATACATATATGTATATATATAACTGATGTGTTAAAATACTTCAATATTATCAAAGTAGGTCTTTACAAATAAGAATCACCATTAGCTTGGAGAGAGGATGAGAAATCCCCAACAATAAATCACTTGTTAAAAACCACCCTCAATTCACTCAGCAAAGATTCGGAGCCTCCTCGTCAACAACTATCGAGAGCTATCTGCTAATCACTCGCTCTCTCACTCGCTTGTCAGTCTGGCCGAACGAACCCTATG
Source organism: Timema bartmani (assembly GCA_902151455.1). NCBI lineage: Eukaryota > Metazoa > Arthropoda > Insecta > Phasmatodea > Timematidae > Timema > Timema bartmani. The sequence continues at coordinate 416,349 of CABFWB010000075.1, read as the reverse complement.
ACGTCGTTTTCGAGTGTGTGTGTGCTTGGCTGGTTTTCGATCCCATCTCTCACTCACTATTCTAACGTGGTGTGTTCTCTCCCAGTCCATCTCACTTTCACCGGACCAACCTCCTCGGCCACCAAGTCGACTGCGTTGCCCGGTCAACAGAAAGTGGTCCAGAGGTCCTCCACGTCCTTCGTTGTCGGACAAGTTATACTGACATGTTCGCTGACACTTTCAGAGCGGTTTCAGTGTCTGCCGACCATCCGCACCTTCCCACTTAAAAGTAGTATTATTATCACCGCGTCTTGCTACCTGTTCAGGTTATACGCGGATATGATAGGTACTCTACTGTAGTAGGGATGAGGAAGGAAGCATTTTGGAGATAATCATTTGCGTGGAAGGAAGTGTAGAAAACTGAGATTAACGGCTAGAGGGTTCGTTTTGATTACCACATGACACCCTCTATCCCCATAGGTTGGCACTATCATCGCCAACTGACGGAAGGTGCTATAACTCGATTTAGGGCTGACGCAATGGAGTTTTTAGAAAATACTAAAATATTTTTGGAGTCAAAATTGAAAACATTACTTTTCTATTAATGCAATAATAATAATAATGCACGTTTGGGCTAAATCACTCGTAGCCCAGTAGTGGAAGGAATAGCCAGTAATAATGTACCATTACCAAAGGGATGCCCGAATGTACTAATCGTACACCCTTTCCATGGAGGCTCTTTCCATGTCCCGATGAGATGAGGTGATGGTATGAGGGTGTGGAACCGGTGGCAACACTTAAACCTAACTTAAGCCTTATTAACAAAACCCTAATGACCGTTGGGGTAACTCCCCTTTTGGGAAAACTACGCAAGGTACCAGCTGGGAGTAGAACCCGGGACCCGTAGGTTCATAGATAGGTAAACTAATTGATTACTGCAACACGGGGTCGGTTTCTATTAAAGCTATCTTATAGGTATTGATAATATCTATCAAGAGAAACAGCTGCAGATTACATGACATTACGTTAAAGCTGTTAAAGTAGACCTATTCATTTTTCTAGCCGTCAGATAAGGCTCTTCCTAAGAAAATTGCCCTGTACGTAGACCCATATCTGGCAAAACTCGAGTATAAGGCGTCAGTCTCTCCTTGTCTGGTGACACCGACATGAGTCTGATATCCACCGGTGCGGGCATGTCTTATGTTAACACTGGTCACGTACAACATGACATCCGCTTATGCAAGGGCATCCATGTGGGTTTTCCAAACGCCATATGATGGGGAACCGGGGGGGGCTTTGGAGTCACATCTGCCGGGGGTGTAGCACCCCCCTACCCTCCTCTAGAAAAAAATTCTTGAACTAATCTTGTGGGAAGAAGTTTTACAGCATATGCACATATTATTATTATTATTAGCACCGCGTCTTACTACCCGTTCGGGTTATACGCACTTACGCTAATGTGTAATGGTAGGGTGATTGTGAGATGAAATGGAGGACCTACAGTTTAACGTGGAATCCGAACCACGGTGGAGACCTGGCATTCCTCACATTCACAAGTTGTGATTAATACACATCTTGTCAGAGGTGAAGGAAGGGTTCGGCATTCAGATAAATCTGTGCCGGGACCGAGGATTGAACCCCGGACCCTCAGCACAGAAGTCTGACACCTTACCCCTAGACCACCAGGTCACCCATATGCACATAATTATGAGCTAAATATATAAGTTTAAAGAGTCAATTTTCACAAGAAAAAGTAATTTTCTGAAAAATTTACAAATTATTAAATTTAGTTATAGCTAACCGCATTGAAAAGTAACACTGCACCTCGGGGTTGTGGAAATATTCGAACACTTATTTTCACCATTGGTAGTTTTTTTGGGGGTACAAAGTCGAAGAGAAGTTATATCTGAGGGTAGACTACGCAAACAAGGTTGACAAAAATACCACTGGTCTAGACTAGAAGACCTTTGTTCGAATCCAAAGTGGTGTCTGTGTTTGTATTTCTGGCGCTAGGTTTGGGTGTGGAGTTACAGTGCTTTTTCAACTCGTCTTACACACCATAATTACAATAGTTAGGTAGGGATGAGGAAGGTAGAATTAAGAGGAAATGCACCCGCATTTACTTAAGAAAATAAAAGAGTGGGGAAACAACTGGAAAGAGAAACATCCTTAGACACCCGTCATTGGGAAACTCAGACTAGACAAGCTTGACATATAGTCCGCGTGCCCGACAATGCGTGTAATAGGGATACTACTGTCCTGCAGTATGATTTTGGTAGGAAGATTGGTAGAAGTTAGTTACTAAATCAATTTTAATATATTCATTCACCAAGTCATGATATCTTCAGCTGTCACCTTTGATAGATATTATCAAAACCTATAGAATGACTCAAATAATCTAGTAAAATGTTATCAATGTTGACCGTAAAGAAATATGTTTGAATTTTCTAAGTGTTCTTCTAACTAAAATCAGGGTATAGGTATAGTCACATCCGAACTTCTAATTTTAGGTAAGGAATGCGTAGAGCCACTTCCTCTACTTGGAAACGTTATTCGGTAATATATGAGCTGCCGTACAACCGTATATAAGTTAATTACCAAAGCTTCAGCAACATATTCACTTTACAACTTTTCCCGGATACAGCTTTGTTTAACATTAGCTGTAGCCACGAATGCGGCGTGGAATAAGAACAAGATAGGAACAGATATTTCAATAGTTACAAAACTTACAATACAGTACCTTAAAGGCGCGGCCGAAGGGAGCGAAAGTATTTTTATAGTTTTTATAGAATTGACATTTTTTGTCCAAAATAAATCAAATATTTCTCCAGTAGCAACATAGAGTTCTGCACATGCTAATATCAACAGATCTTGAATATCTGTCAAGGGTGTCCTGGAATTTTGTCAAAACTTTTTATCTTTATTTAAAAAGTTTTGACTAAATTTCAGGATACCCTTGACCGATATTCAAGATCTGTTGATATAAGCATGTGCAGAAAACTAAACTCTCTGTTGCTACTGGAGAAATATTTGATTTATTTTGGACAAAAAAGTGTAGCGCTATAAAAACGGTAAAATCACACGCGCTCCCTTCGGTCGCACCTTAATATTTCTATGGTCCAATTTTCATGGGAAGGGCTCTATCCGACAGCTAGAACAGTTATTAGATCTACTTTCACGTATTCATACGTAAGATCATGTGATCTGCAGCTATATTTTTTAGCACCGCATTAATGAGTTAGATATGAGGAAGGTTGCATTTCAAAGACGTGTATCCACATTTGCGTGAAGGGAGAGTGGAAAACCATTTTGAAAAACTCTCAGTACACCCGAGCGGAATTCAAACCCTGATCTCGCTGTCATCGGCACGAGAGTGACTCCTTAGATCACGCGCCCACCCAGGCAGGTCATTTTTAATTGATGATATAAAATAATACTAGTAATATAGTAAAAATGTTATAAATACTAACAAGAACAAAAGTTTGTGTTTTCTAAAAGACCTTTCCTATGAAAATTGGATTGTAACCCTATGTCAAATCATGGAGCCTGCAGTTGTCACTTTTGGAATCAATAGCTATAAAATAATTAACACTGTAGTAAAATGTTATCAATGTTGATAGCAAAAAAATTATTCTCAATGTGATCTTACTGTAAACCTATTATCTTACATTTGATTCGTTATTATTAATGCGACCGCATACTGTTACGTGCTGGGATAAAATGAAAACTTTCCTTTTTGTAACGAAAGGATGGTAACCGCCGCTCTTCGAGATCTGTCCAGGGACGATCCAACTAATAGTTCAAGTCCGTACCAGGAAATTTATTTTGGAGCGGGCTTCCTACCTACGGACGATTTGTAGTTAAGTCCCTCAACCAGTGGCGTATCCAAAATACTACTACTTGTTAGTATTATGTCAAGGATTACGGCTTAACGGCTTGTTATATGAAAAAAATAATGATACAAGATACTTTTTTTTTATAGTAAACTAAGCAATAAACCCACTAATCACGAAACTTTTTTATTCAACCAATTAATAAAAAGTTATGACGGAAATAAAAAAGTTGTCATTCGTCAATGTTTTTTTATTTTGAATAATTAAGTAACTATCAACAAATTGGGAACAATTATGCACTCATATTAAAGATAATTTAAAGAACCTTAATTTTAAAACAAATAAGCCGAAAATCGAGCGAATGGTTCTCGATCAGAGTCAAAGATATAGACTGATAAAAGCGTTTCGAAGCGGAGGCCATCTTGATGACGTCATAGCTCCTGCCCGTGGAGGAATTTCTCTGGCCTCCATATTTGAAAATGCATATCTTTGGTAGATGTAAAATTTCATGCTTGTATAAAAAAAGGTTCAATGTCAATTCCCTATGCTGCTCAGGTAAAGGTGAGGTGTAACAAGCAGGTATTTTGCCTCGCTTTCTTCCTCAAGATCACAAATCATTTTAAGTAATAACTAGAATACAAAGCGTTGGAAATGTGTCGAATGTATGAACTACATACATCTAAGCCCAAAGCTTACGACATAATATTAAAAGGTGTATATTGCATACATTAAAAGTGCTTTTAAATGGGAAGAGAAAAATTGATTATGGAGGGGGCGTAGTCTGAAAGTTTAATTACCTTATTTTTTTGTAGTGTGTGACAAGAAAAACATATTTTACGTGAGAAAAACTCCATACTTGTTTGTGTTTTTAAAAGTTTCACAGTCCATTGGTAGATATTTTGCATAGTTATGAATGTTTAATTTAAAGTTCTTATAGCAGTCAGGTATTAATAATTCCTCTTGCATACTAATCCATGGTTGAATAGGAGGACGAGGAGATCGGGGTTAAAATCCCGGTCGAATGTATTGAGGGGGCTTCCCAATCCGGTTTCCAGCTGTCTTACCACGCAAATGCTGGTACACTTCTAATAAATTAACTTCGAAACTCAAACCTTAGATATATTTGCATACAGACTCAACAGGTGAAGCAGTGATTAAAAAAAAGAAAAGAAAAAAAAGATAGTGTCAAATAGTTTATAAAAGAAATATGTCAAGTTAATTGATAAAGGTCCTGCGCTCGCAAAGTGCAATAGACTATTATCACCCTAGGAATCCCATTTCCTGGTTGCGCCACGGAACCAGTAGCATCGGCGTGACGTCACTCTCGGTAACACGCCTCCCAATCAAGTCTTTATCGCTGCGGTCCATCGTTCACCCTCCTCCACCCGCACCAACTTTCTACGCATTCTTCTACCAGACTCGGCGGCTGTAACGTCGCGGCATATTACGTCTACCGGCATTTTCACATCAAAGGCCTTAGCTACACGACAGTTGAGGCAGGGTCGTCCTACCCAGAAACTTTGGGGGGGAGGGG
>CABFWB010000075.1:286677-401142 GCA_902151455.1 Timema bartmani | reverse complement strand
TTTTTTTTTTTAATATCAAAAGATATGTCTTGGAGAGAATTAAAAATAATTGTGTGAAAAAACCCTCATGTTAATGTTAATGAAACTAGCAAGCAAAATATTCCTTGCAGGTTTGGGAACTGCAGCCAGAAGAGGGGGATGGTGAGGAGAGTGAACCAATCTACGAGGAGGAGCCTGTCACAATCCCGCAGGGAAAAAGGTGAGCAAATCTCACAACTGAAGGGAAGTGGCAAATCTACCTGCTGTTTGAAGTTGAGATATTTTGTCAGTGTAGGTCTCAGTTATTTTGTTGTTTTGAGCCCCACATATCATGGCCGTGTACAAGCCGTCCAACTGATGTGCGTTGCCCGGTTCACGATTAATAAAACTAAAATGAAAGAGTATGTGCACACATCACCATCAGGACTGTGCCTGGGAGGAAATAGATTTGTTTACTTTCCCCCATCCCTGGCCCTGACTCGGATCAGTTTTTGAGCATATTCATGAATGGAGTCGTTCTAAAAAATACTCATAAAACTTTGTTTCATCACCCATCAAATGAAGATACAAAATCACACAAACTCCCCTTCACCCTGGGCTATGTTTCCATGCATTGTGAACTTACATCCTTAAGACTTTGAGGAAGACAGACCTAGAAATTTGTGTGTGGCTTGGCCATCACCATAGCAATTTTTAATGCCATTTAATTATAGCTCTAGGGCAGTGTATTTAATTTAACATCACTATCCTCTGAAATGTGGATTTAGAAGTGAACGCTGAAAAGAATAAGTATATGATGACACAGAGAACCTATTAAGAATGATAATTTGGAGATTACAGCAAGCAACTTATCATTTGACACGGTTAATTAATTTAAATATTTAGGAACAATTTTAATTAGCAATAACAATATTAGATTGGAAATTATAAAATGAAACAGTCGGAAAATGCATGTTCTCAGTCAGTAAGTTGTTGACAGTTCACCTGCTTTCAAGGAATGTAAAACTCAGAATATACAAAACAATAATTTTACCGATTGTTCTCTATGGGTGTAAAACGTGCTCTCCTACCTTACATGACGAAAACAAATTTAAGACGATGCTTGGGAAGATATTTGCTCCAAAAAGGGATGAGATTACTGGGGAATGAAGGAGGTTACATAATGACGAGTTACATACCTTGTAATCATCACAAGAGATTGTTAGGATAATCAAGTCTCGTAGATTACATTGGACAGGACAAGCGGCGTGAACGGAAGAATTTAGAACCATGTTCAGGGTACTGATTGGCAAATCTAGTGGGAAGAAACCTTTGGGAAGACATAAATGCAGATGGGAGGATTAAAATGGATCTGAAAGAGATATGGTGTAATGAGGGGGACTGGATAGAATTAGCTCAAGATGAGGATAGGTGGTGTACTTTTGTAAGTGCGGCAATGAACTTTCGAGTTCCTAATGCCATAGAGTAAGTAAGTATGTAAGTAAGTAACCGTTTCCAAGTGTAGAGTAAATGTAAATGTCCAATTGTTTTATTGCTATATCCAATCAAAATAATATATTTGAAACTTTGCAAATAGGCTATGTGCCAAATATAATCAGTTGAAAGCAAACATCTTATCAATAGCTGTTAATACAATATAGCCCTATGTTATCTCATCATAATCATAGGCCACGGAGACGACGGCGCAAGAGACTACACCCTCGCCCCTTGCCCCAGGATGTGCACTCTTCCCTCGACTATGAAGATAGCACAGTGCTACCCCCATTGAGGCCTAAGAGACCAAGAGTGAACGATGAGGACAGGCAGTTTTCTGACGAGGACCGACCTTACAGGACTCGCCCACGGAGGAGGAGGATAAAGCCTCGGCGAAGGCTACCCCCGCACAGATTGGCTGAAGTGTCAGGATCTGATCACGTCACAGAGTATCCTGCTCTAGACGAGGGTAGGAGACACAACCAACACAGGGATGAAGGTAATTTGAGAATTTTATATAGGCAAACCTTTTATATAAAAAACAAACTTCATAAACTTAAGACTATGTAAATCCAAGGTTTTTAATTGTTTAAAGAATTAAAATATTTGCCTATTTGCTCAAATCAATTACAAATTGAGTATATTGTTTTGGATATTGAATACAATCTAAATTGATTATTTTATAGTGACAATGTTTTAATCAAATATTTAATCTTTTTTTTTTGTTAGTTAGATCCAAATAAAATATTGCTATATAATATATTTTTTAAATAACTCAAATTAAAAATATAAGGTAAAAAGGTGTTTAAATGATTACCTAACAGATTAATATGAATTACCTGAATTATTATGATAAATGTGTTGATTGTATTATAAAGCAGGTCTATGTTAGTTTCTGGAGACATTTAAAATTATTCAGAAATTTGACTTTCATATTCAAATTAAATTAGATTGAATAATAGTCTTAGTTTGATTTTCATTTGAAACTTATAAGCTCCCACAGGCTTACTAATACTCTCGACAGAAGTGATGCTAAATTAACACATAGCAATGCACTTGTGAGCCATTTATCAGTAATCATACACAAACCATCTTATATGTCATCGGAAGTGGATACTAAAGTTTTGATCATAACGAGATTTAAACCCGTGTACATCAAAGGTAGACAATAGCTGAAACACAAAATTTTGATAATCGTGCCTATAATAATGGTCAATGATAAAATCCAATATCTTCATATTTAGTACCTACTTATTTTTTGTCATAAGCAATAAGGGCATGTGCATATTTACTGTCTAATAAACTATAAATAATGAATTCAATTAAATGCTTAGTCATGAGACATAATTTATTAGCTGAATATTTTTACATATATTAATGAATAATGACTTCAGTAAAAGTATAATACTTTTAAAATGTTATTACTATAGTTGATGAGTATGGATACAAGAGATAGCTCAAATTCATGAATCAAATACAGTTTTGTTTTAAATAACCAGGTTCAATCCCTGTGTTCCAGGTGAATATTTTTCAAAAATTGTATTGCTTTGGTTCATTTATTTATCTTTTGCAGGAAACTGGAGGCCTGAACCACTCATAGAAGAAGTTAATGAGGGTGGTAGACGTCATCGTCTAAGGGACCCACCCTTTTCTCAAGATGACTACAGCCCTCGGCGCCCACGAGGAAAGAAACGTAAACCTCAATTCTTTGTTGAGGAGTCAGGCATTACAGAGGATACACCAGAGGCACAACATGTACCTTTCAAACACTTCGCCAATCCTCCGTTACCTGTGCAAAGTGAGCATGTATACCCACATAAGTTAGACGACCAGTTCCACAACAATAGCCCACTGTCGGACCAAGAAACACCAACGCATCCTAAACGCTACAAGAATCAATTCCAAGATGACTCAACACAACATCAAATACAAGTGAACAGACAGTTGCCTGAAGTTCCTAAACACTACAATATCCACTATGCAGAAGAGTTTACAATACCAGATCGATACAACCCACCACATTCAAACAATTTCAACGATGAATTTGAAACTGCAGTGTTACATCCAAAACCTTCCGATGGTAATATTCAGATACCAGTTCAAGACTCTGTACAGTTTCCAAAACATCACCCACAATTTGGAGAAGATATACTAACACCCGATAATATAACTCCACTGTATTCAAAACCATTCAATGATCAGTTTCATGAAACTTACAACTCAAAAGTTGAGAATATTTACCCATCACAAAAGGGAAAATCCCATGTATCCCCACAAGAACTAATTACCATAATATCACCAATCGATATAAAGCCATTTGCGGAAGTAGAAAGCCAAACCCATATAGGCTTGAGATCTGAAAAAATACACACTACTGAAGATCGGAACCTTAGAAATGAACCAAACAGGACTTTTGTCGCTTCACATGTTGATGAATCACACAAGCCAGGAAGTTTACTCATTGAAGAGAAAACCAACACGGCAAACAACAGGCTGAAATTCAATCCAACAATGAACACAATTCCACAGGGCTCCAGCGACCAATCCCTAACAACAGAGTTGAACCAACAAGATGTAACCACAACAACAGAGCGGATTAACAATTTTAAGCCCTCCAAGCCAAGAAGGTTGCGTCTGCCACCCAAAACATTCTCAACAGAAATCCCAACCTCTGCTGAAACCATTATAAGCGAATACAGCAACACAAGCATTAATGCAATTTTAGACGAGCACACACCAATACCAGAAAAAACTCAAAACTTGTTCTCCCTGCACAATATTGACATTAAGAAGAACCACCCTCGCACTAAATCAATCACAGAGTCAACGAAATCAACACAGGATGACGACAAATGGGAAAACTATCCACCACCTTTCATACCCCAAGATTATCAACACAAACTGAGAAAAGGTGAAGAAAAACAGGGATCCTCTTTAAATACAGTTTCTCCAATAAAAAACATAACTTCGACAAATGAAATCACTTTCACAAATGACGCACAATCAATAGATAAGAACAACATACCTATAAATCAGATGGTGCCAAAATCAAATTACTCTTATGATAAGGAAAAACAAAATGAATCATTAGTGAATAAATCTCAGACACTAAATCTGCCCTCCCGGAAACGCCCAAACCTACCACTAAATCTTCAAGAATCGCCAAACTTAGATCCTTTAAATAACTTGCCAGATGTGGAAGGAACTGGTTCAGACCAGAGCTTGCCTTACGTTCACAGAGAATTGAGCAAGTATGCACCAAGGCATCGCATTGTTGCAACAAAAAACTACAGTCTAAGTGTGAATGAAAAGCAAGAATACCCAACCATCCCATCGGTAGTGCTGCTGCCCCCAGTCAAAATACAATACAAAGTACAGAGCATTGAAGAGCTGATCTTAAAGACAAGAGAATCCCTTCAACCAAAACTTGAGTTGACAACAATAAACTCAGCAAATGGAGACAAAATAAAGGTTAAAGAAGTTGAAGATACTCCAATGAGAAAGGTTATACCATTTGAAGCAGCACCACTAATACCTAGATTGGAGAATAGAGACAACTCTAAGAATGAAACTGGCAAACTGCCTGATACATTCACTGTTCAAGATGAAATAGTAGATTTGTTGAACTCAGAAAGTGGCTCTGCGCGACTCGCAAGGATTCTTGAATCGAGAAACATGACGCTGTCAGAACTCCTCGAGCATAGGGAAAGAGGATCTAGCCAACAGCATCTTTCAGAGATTTTTAGAAAAACTTCCCTGCATGCAAACATTTCTTCCATGGAAAATGTGACAAACCTCATCCCCAACATAGCAGGCGCCATAACAAGCAGTGAAGGGACAACGATTCTTAAAAGTGCTCAAGATATCTTGAAAGGACTTACCTCAATAGAAAACATAAAATTGGCAAATCATTTTTTATTGCCACCTGAAAGAGAGCCAAATGTTTCAAAATTTGGTAATAAAATATTTAATAGTACAGTAGAAAGAAATAAGGTGCGCACAATTGATTCTAGTGATACAGAAAATTCCAGAGAAGATATACAGTTTTTCCCCACATCTAATTTGACAAAACTATTCCGAGAAAGTGCCAGAAGAAGTTCTCGAATGTTTGACCACTCAAAACAGTCCCCGCATCTTGAAGAGCATGTAACAATAATTCAGAAGCCTGCCCCATACCCTATCCCTATATGGAAACCAACAATACTTCCCCAACCATTTGGTACTAGCTTGAAAAACTCCACTTCAAGTAACAATTTTCAAGCCAGCAACTTAAATATCACTCAAGTAAATCTTGATGATGTAGATAGTAAAGTTTTTTTTGAAACCGAGGGGAAAGTTCATCAGGTGCAAAAAACCAGCAAAGATACAAAACATAAGAAGAGCATAGATATTAGTAGCTTAGAAGACAAAGATTATGAGAGTCCCTCATTGAATGAAAATAATAATTATGATGATAGTGAATATGTTGCTGGAGATGACGACTTAATATTTGCTGGATTCACCATACCGCTGAAATCAGCAATCATCGCAAGCTCAGCAATCCTTGCTGTGACCCTTTTGGTGTTTCTTGGTATACTGCTTACATGCCGGTGGCGCCAGAAGCAAGCCAGAAGGCGGTATGTTGATGGCATTGTGGGTGCACGTGCAAGAAGTCCGATACTCGGTGAGCACATGTGTAGTCATATGATGGAGCGTAACAAGAAAGACACAAAGAGGAGTTTGACTCCAGTGCTTGTGAGTGCAAGGAACTTTTATAACAAGCACTCCACTGAAGAACAGCCAGAACACAGAAGATATTACTTGTGGACCACCATTCGAAATACTCTTAAATATAAATAGTTTCACTGGATGAGAAACATACTTTATTTACATGGAAGAAGGCACAGGAAAAGGGATAAGAAACAAATAAAAAAGGACAAACAATATATGGCTTATACAAGGAAAATGGAAACACCATTTACTCTTTACATTGCTGCCACAAGACCGAGAGATCATGGGTTATTGTTTTAATAAAATTGATCATTACTACTAAATCCCTCAACCTATATTTTGTTCTATTGGAACTCTTAAGAAGGGAGTGTAAATTTTGTAACACAATTTCTTAAAAGATGACACCAAAAATCACAAGAAGTGAAAAAAGAAAATTGGTAAAGCATGACAGAACACATACAGGAACATCTAAAGGGAAAGATAGATAGCAGGAACACAGTAGACATAATAGCGTACTTCAAAAGTGAGGATATTCCCTTTAGAGGTACAACTATACATAATGAAACCATACCTATAAGATAAAATATTGACAGTAAATTATTAACACAATATCGGCAGTCCAGTACACTAAAATTTGATTTGACCTTATGATTATTTATTAGTGTTTTATATCACACACATGACAGTTATTTATGTTTAAAAATATTAGAGCTCTACAAAATTAGTTAGATGATTTATGACTGCATTCTTGGCCAATTCAAAGCTTTTGCCATACTTTGAAATAAGATTTATAAAATGCAATTAGCTTTGTCCAATGATAGGCTTAGTTGTGTTGTTTTGAATTGCTTAACGGTGTTTTCATAACTGGTTAATATGAGTTGATACTTTCATTTTTGACTATTTAAGGTGAGAAGGAAGGCAGAACAAGATATGGCCAGTATTTTTGTAGATTTTTATAACAAAAAACTTTTGGCCAAAATTAATAAAATATTGCTCAAGTAGATAGATTTAGTTTAATTTTCTACACATTGTAGGCTCAACAATTCTTGAATACTTGACATTAGCATAAAGGAATTTGACTAGGCCTTACTTTTTATTTAAAAAGTTTCTCATCAAATGCTACTATGCTCATGAAATATTGTTAAGAAATGTTGATATCACCATGTGTAGAAAATTAAACTGAATGTATAATTATACAGAAGCAATATTTTATTTAGTTTACTCAAAAGGGTTTCTTGCTGCAAAAACTGAAAAAATACTGACCCTAATTCGCATCTTCTCACATTCCATCTAAAAATATTTTTAATTTATGTGTTTTTCAAATACTAGTAGAAATAATAGTTGATACACTTGGAATTCATATTGATGAATTTTTTTTATTTAATACCAGTATCCTGTATAATGAAGGATGATATAGTTAAGAAATCAGTTCAAATTGGATTTTCTATTTAAATGTCTGAATAATGATGGATATTTTCAAAATAAACATCAAACCACCTTTCTAAAGTCTAGATCTCCATCATTTGTACCAGATTGCGGTTTGAACACAAAAATGCCATATATTAGTATGTAAAAGTGTGTCAGAGGCATAATATATCAAAAGAGAGAGAGAGAAAAAAAAGAAGAGTAATTCGTTGAATTCGAAAAGGGATTAGATTGAATGTTTGTGTGGGAGAGGAAGCTTTCAGTTCAAGTTTTGTACATAGTTGATTCCTTGCCTCAGCCAGAGTTCAAATGTATAGATTTCAATAGTTTTGTTTATATATTTTAGCATGGATGAGTAGTAAGGTCCTCTAAAGAGAGATGAGTTTTATTGAAAATTTGTGAAATCTGAAATTTTATTTAATGGACACATTTTAGGATATTTATTGGAACATTTAAACATTTTCTATTGAAATGGTATTATGATATTTTTTTAAAGGGATAAAATAGATTCATCACTTTGAAGTGTTTTTTTTTAATATACACTATAATATAATTGAAACTGACGTTAACACAACAAACAAAATTTACGAAATATTTTGTGTCCTACATTCACAAAAGTTTAATCAAAACTCCATATTATTAAATATATATATATATATATATATATATACACATATATACATATATATATTAGAAAAAGGTACAGTCTAATTACAACCTAAAGTAAATTTAAAAATTATTTGTAAAATATTTCAAGCTTATAGAATAATTTGAGTAAGTCCATAGTAAAATTCAATCAAAAATAAAGTAAAATAATAAAACTATTCCAAGATAATACTTATCACTCAAAAGTGAAGGAAGTTGAATATATATTTTTATGGAACCTGAGGCTCTTAATCATGGGTTGATGTCATTATGATTATAATGCATCAACTTCTAGTTGTAGATATTTTGTTTTGTATTTGTTGATAATGCTTTTGTATTAATTTATTGTTTTAGAAATAAACTTTGTATTTGTTACATAAAACTTTCTATTTATTTCCCCAAACTCTTGCATTAGAAATGTTCAAACACTGATTACATAAATTTTTAACACCGCGTTTTACTACTCTTTTGGGTTATACGTTTGTTTTATTACATAATTAATACACGTATTAGTTAGAGGGCAGTGGTCAATGCATGATTGTTGTGTAAGAGGGCTTGAAGCTATAAAAGGGTTTTGGGGATCTCTTAACAATGGATAACTCGATATTTTTGCAACATTAAATTAAATAATAATTGTTGCAGAAACAGTATTTAGTATGTTTATGTAGCTGAAGTTAATTTTATGTCAAAAATATTTATTTATTTTTTATTCAGTAGTATTTCATGGTGTCTACTTAACTTTACCAATGAGATTCCCAACTTTTTCCCTGATCATTTCCTAAAATTTCCGACTCACAAGTAGGTCACACCTTACCTCCATCCCCCCTCCACAACTACCCCTACGCATTTTATTAGTAGATCTACTCAGGAATAGAGATTAAAATCAATAGTATTTAGCGTATTTATGTTATTTAATTGTGTTCAGTTCTATTGACTGTGAACTAGATAAGATGTGGGTCCCCAAAAAGTTACTGACAAAGCAATTCTAACTCTGCTGTGTCTCAACGCATATACACGTGGAAAACCAAAAGTGTGGGAAGCTGGGGTCAGCCAGGTGTTATCTTCTATACTAGCTGGCTACAAGAATAAAATATGGCAATACTTGGACTTCATGTATTTGTATACACTAAATGAAATTTACTTTAATATGAAAATAAATTAAATTAATATTATTAAAATATATGTTTATTTAAAATAAGTCAGGGAGTAAAAAACAGTGTTATTACAATTACTTCCCCTTGATTGGAGGAATAATAAGCTCACAACGACATTCGGCGAGCATAACCACCTTTATAATTAGCAGAGTATAAGCTTGAATAACTATTCTTAAAGTTATTTGACTAGGTAGTTTAAAAATTGATACTTTAAAGATAAAAATTGACAAAATGTTTGGCGCAAAAAGTGGTTATTTATCTCCTTGAGGACAGAAAGTATATATGACAAAAACCTTTGTATAAAGTATTAAAACATGAACCAATTGTGTCTATTCCCAAATCTTTTATGGCCCAAATTAATGAATGGTAATATCTCTGTGGGGGAAAAAAATTGATTTATTTGGTTTTATTACAAAACTTCAACCCCTTCTTTGCTAAAATATCCAACCATATTAAGGTACGGTATGTAAATGAATAGCATGGTTGTTCATGGTGAGGATAGGCGCATGGAAAAGGAGTGAAATGGCAAATATTGAGGAATCAACAAACAAAAAAACAAAATTAAAGTTTAAGAATCAGAATTTAGAAAACCCAAAATCGTGACATCTCTAAGTGCATTTTTAATTGAAATTTTGTGCATAACCTGATTAGGTAATAAGATGTAATGCTTAAAAAAATGAAATTAGGGTTATTAGTAATTGTTTGATAAATTTAATACAAAGTAAAATTATTGAAGTCATAATTTATTACATTATGAGATTAATTTGGGTATTCTGTGTAAATTTTTGATTTTTTAAAGTTTTTTCCTCTCTCCTAAAAGAATTAGTGTTTTGCACCCAAGTCCTTGAATTGTAGTGAGCACTAATATCTAATTTGTCTTTATAATCATATTAGATATTACTAAAGAAAAGGTAACTTGACAAAATAATTTGAACATGCGCACTGACCAGTATTGTTCATAGGTGAATACGTCCCTCAGAAGATCACTAGCTGGATCAGTGGTATTCTAAAAAGAATACGCAACACTTATTTTAATAAAAGTTTTGCAGTTCATAAAATAATGGAAGTACTATAAATACTTGACATAAGCAATGTGCTAATGGTATTTCAAACAGTATATATTAATTAATAATAACCCACTTCAATGGCCGCATGATCTAAGGAGCTATTCTCACAGTAGACTTGACTTCCGATGATGGGGAGATCAAGGTTCCAATCTTGGTCAGGTGTATTGAGGGTGTTTTTTTCTAAAAATTGTTTTAGAATCTACCTTCACACAAATGCGTGTAGAATTCATCTATATATAACCTTCCTGACCCTTAAAACCATTAACTTAATTAGTACACAAGTGTATAACCCGAACGAGTTGTAATACACGGTGTTAAAAAAAATTAATAATATATTTAATGTTGTATGTACAACTTGTACAGCTATAATTGGCTAACCTGTATAAGAATCATTTGTAACCAAAATGGTGTGTTGTGTATCTGTGTGAACAGATGTACCTAATCACTTGCTAATCTAACATATGTGTAATTTTGTCCAAGTGTGTTTTAACTAGTGCTAGTATTATTTCTCCATGTGTATTTCCTGGACACAAAAGGTTTAAAATAAAATTTTAATAATTACAAGATTAAAAAATTAATAAACTAAAAGTCTGGTATGTTACTACTGATATCTGCAAAAATGGTATGTTTAAATCAAAGAATTTGAGAGTAAAGATGAAAGTGGAAAATAGGAGGGGGAAAGATTATAGCAATGAAATAAATACATACATACTGTATTACTAAACATACCCCATAGCACCGTCTGCATTCTTAATTGTTCTTAAGATATTATTATCTTGTTCACAAACTTAAACTAGTAAGAAGACCGTCTGATACTTAGCCCAATCAAATTCATGAATAGAAAATTTTCAGCCAGTTTGCCAACATTAATAAAAGATCTAATAAATCTAATTCACTTTTTGGCATGTTTATTTTGATAAAATAATGATTAGCTTTATTAAGTATAGAGTTCTAAGAATCATTTAGTTGGTAATGCGTTTATAATGTATTTTAAATAGAGACATTAACTAAAAACTAATAAGATTTGTGAGAAAATAATGATTATATTAAATGCATTGTTGCAGAAACACTTCACCAAATAGCATACATTTTACTATACACTGTTACAGAAACATTGAGAAAAGACCAAACAGAATCATAATCAAATTAATATTTCAAAGACCTAAGTAAAAAAATAAATATATTTGCTTATAGATTAAAAGCTTTTAGTTTTATCAGTTCTAGCCATTACAAAAACATTTAAACATACCAATGCTTAAGATTCGGATGAACATCTCGAGGTTTTGCACTAGAGGTGCGCTAATGTAGCTATGACAGTCATCACACCGACCCCTTTCACCCTTCTTATACTTCCCACCCCTTTCAGAGTGTCCTTACATTCCACAGTTAATCCCCTAATCCTTTCAACTTTGTTTCTTGCTACACAACAAAAGACAAGCTGTCCAAGCTCCAAGGAGTGATGCCGAGTTTTGAGCAGCAATTTAGGTGTTTTATAGAATGACGTCCTAAGTCAAAGGACAAGGGCTCGAATCCCTGTCAAAGTACAATTTTTCTTAGTTACCTTAGAATATCATTATTTACAGTCAATTGTGACATTTTTATTTAGTTTATCTATTACTGTAGGAATATATAAAAATATATTTTCTTTCCTGTATTTAAAAAAATATACCCATTTCTTTTTGTTTTTTTCAGTGACATAGTTTTACAGTCATGCAAAATGAGTGCACCACAATTTGCTTTTACAGAAGATAGAAAAACCAAAGTGAAACCCCCACTTTGTTCTAGATGATAGGCTGTTAAAAAAATTGGAAATATCATAAAAAAATTTAATGAGTCAGAAAAAGATGGCCAAAGTTCGTGAAAAATTGTCCTGTTTAAAATGTTATTTCAATTAATTAGAATGTACACATTCTACGCCTACTTTACTTTACAAATAGGCCCTACTGTTTACTTTTTATGGACACCATACTAACAAGAGCATTGTATTTTATGATCTAAAAAAAATCTGATTTAATAAAGTTCGATAAATCATGTTTCCATTTAAAATCATTAATTTATTACTATAATATGATTATAAACCATCTAGAAGTAAGTTTTTACTTTTTTTATTGTTTCATTCAGCGCACAGGTTATTAACAGCTTAATCTGATTGGGTAGAGATGAGGAAGGTAGCTAAGATGAAGTGAACCCGCATTTGTGTGGAGTGAAGATGGGAAAACCAGAGTGATATATCATTTGTGGAAAACCGTTAAATGAATGTATGTATGTATGTATGTGTGTGTGTGTATATATATATATACACACACACACACACACACACACACACAGATACACATTTAACGGAAAACCATCTTCAGTTCACGCAGACGAGATTATAACCTCAACTTTTCCATCAAAGCCGATCAAACCAAAGGCTAGAACACCACTGCAGATAATTAAGCTTTGCGAACAAATATTTTCTTTCTCTTGACACCTCGGAGTGAGAATAATGTGATCGTCAAAAATTTGAAATCGAGATTTTGATAAATGTCCACGTTTCATGACCCTCTGGAACAAAACAAAAAGTTGTTTTCGCAATGCCATCTGTCTGACTGTACCTTGGCTTGAGCTAAAACTTTGTATCTGGCGTTTTCATAAGGTCCCCCCAAGGGGTTTTTGAAATTAGAAAATTAGATATCCAACCCTAAATTTAAGGGTAATTTATTGAAGGACAAAAAGAGAATAAATCTA
Organism: Timema bartmani; assembly: GCA_902151455.1. NCBI lineage: Eukaryota > Metazoa > Arthropoda > Insecta > Phasmatodea > Timematidae > Timema > Timema bartmani. The sequence goes on along the minus strand of CABFWB010000075.1, from coordinate 387,959 downwards.
TTTTCTCAAAATTCACTCTAACGTTTTTAATCAAATTGTATAGCTAAACACTGTTTATCATTAGAAATACGATGGAAGTTTTAATTTTCTCATGAACATGACTTTGAGGATACTTTATATAGGGGAGATTTTCAATTTTTTATAATTTTTCCGCAACTATTTGAGATACGTAATCACTTATCATTGTAAAGTTGTAGTACTATTAAAGATAAAAATCTTTTATTTGAAATATATTTTTATAAAACCAATAAGTAGGGACATGTAAAATTCACATTTGCGATAAACCAAATTTTTACACAAATTTTACTGTTTTCACATGAATAACACGAATTTAAGCTTTTTTCTAAATAAACACCATTTCTTTGTAAATTGTTAAATACCACATCATGAAATATAATTTTCAACGCGGTAACACTGGTGCTAGCACTACACCAGGGCTGCTGTTTACACAAATAGTATTAGTTTTTGCTTATTTTATGGGTATAAAATAGATCACAGGAAATATTAAGTGTTTTCAGGATATTTAAGCTTTTTTTTTATTTGAGGCTAGCATTAAAAATCACAGTTTCTACTTTTACACATTACGATATACCTAAATTTCAATTCTTAGTTTACAACCTTTAAAAGATTTCACGCTAAGTCCAAGAAAGGACATTAATCAATCTAGACCGTGCTACAGGCAGTCATGTTTGGCAAAATTATATCTTCCTAATTTTTATTCCGTTCTCCTTATTTGATAGTAGTTTAGTCTTCTATGATGACATGTTTCGGTGTTATTGTTTGGTCTAAGCTCTAAACCTAAGTTGATAATCGATTATTCTGATATTGCTATTTGTAAGACTCAAAGGTAATAATGAGATATCGAGTTTGATATTACTAAGTGTTTAATCTTTTGTGTGTATTTTTATTCGATTTTTCTCCGTATATGTTAATAAATAGTTAAACATAATATGATTGGAAAATGTATACAGTTTTATCCTAGTTTTTTTTAACGAATACTAATTCGATTCATATTTACAAAAATAATAACATAGCTTTCAGCGTATAATAACATCACTTTTTAAGAAAAATAACACCACATTTCTCCTAAAAATAACCTCACCTTTTGCATGTCTCTACCAATAAGTTCTGAGATATAAACAAATATATATACTTTTTAATTTTTAAAATTAATTTGATTCATATGCTCTTTGGTTAACAAAGATGTTTCTCTTTTCTCAATTTTTGGGAACAGTGTTTCTAGTTCATAATGCCAAAGAGTAAGTAACAGTGTATATTATTTCATTTATGATTTTTTGTGTAGTGTTTCTACAGCAATGTGTATACCTATTATTTCGTTTCACAAATTTTACGAGTTTTTAGTAAATGTATATTTCAAAATAAAAGCGAGAAAAAGTCTGTGTAGTGCACCATACCATTTATTTTTTATTACTAAGATACAAAATTGTCTTTACCTCTATGGTTTGTGGACCTATAATTTCTAAGACAATTTTTTTTAACTGTTGTTGTTATTGGTCATATTCTCTTTCATCATCATCATCATCATCATCATCATCATCATCATCATCATCATCATCATCATCATCATCATTATCATTATCATTATTATTATTATTATTATTATTATTATTATTATTATTATTATTATTATTATTATTATTATTATTATTATTATTATTTATTATCATTATTATTATTATTATTTATTATTATTAATTATTGTTGTTATTGTTGATGTTCACCAACGACACAACTAGAGGTTATGTAACATAAATAAAATTATTTTACTCATATTAATGTGTACAACAAGATCCATAAATTATGTACCCCGTTTTTTTAACAACTGTATAATATACATGTGTGTATGTGATTCCCTTGAAAAAAATTAAGCCTTAAACTAAAATAATGTGATATTTTCAGGGGACAGAAATAATAGCTTTGACACATATGCCCAACCTCCCCTAAAGTAAATTTCTGGATGCACCAGTGAATCTTAATATCTTCAAAATTAATCCCGCTATAAGTATGAAAAGGTCTTGTAAGTCTATAAAATACAAATAAAATTATTTAGAGAAAGCATTTTCATCTCTTCTTACAAAACCGTTGTTATACAAATAGGTTATATCTAATCAAATTATTAAGCTAAACTGAATAAAGCCTACCCTATAAAAAAACTTTTAACATAGATCATGCAAATACATTATAGGGAACATTTTCAATAATTTAAGTTTGGAGGTGACAGACAATTAGTGTCAAGTCAAGGATTCTACCTGAACAGGAGATAAATGGGGAGAGAGGAGGGGGAGTAGCAGGGCTTACAAAAAATATGGTAAGATAGATAATGCCAAAAAGAGTTTGGGGAAGAGAGGGAGAGGTGCTTCTGATGACAGACCCATCTGGCAGGAAACTACTGAACTTTTTCAACAGTTAATACATGATTTAATTTGACAACACCAAATGTTGTAAAACATTTTGTATTATAAATATTTGTCATGTATGATAGAACATTATCTTATTCTCTATAATAATATGATAACTTCAAAACTATATTCTTGTAACTTTTTTATTAATATAGTTCATTTTAAATTTACAAGTTAAATATAATACAAAAAACCGCATGTTGTTATTATGCATAGTTTCTGAGAAATAGGCTGTACAACATTATTGTTCTTAACTAGTAGGTGTCCATCTGAATCTTAACTGTATTTACACTGGTTTTTTAAGACTTTGATTTTTTTTTTAGTTTGATGTAGTTAATCTCATGTTTGAAGAATGTTGCTTTTGATGTAATTAAAAACACAAAAAATAAAACAAAATAAATCAAATTAACCAAAAAAAGACTATAGATTAAACTATGATCACGTCTGACACCCAATTTATGTATCGATAGCAATACAGCACTATTCAATGACAAGAGTATTCCAGGTTTAATAATGGGTCTACTATGATGTGTATCATGAATGTATTATTTTACTAAACTTACTTGAAATAATTTGCTAAAGTAGGCATACTGGCGTGCAATATTACGGCATTGTTTCAATGTAGGTTCTGTAACAAGAAACAATAATACTAAACATACTTTTGCTGTTGACGTTTTAATAAAAATGATAAAACATGTAGAACTATTGAGGTGTAATGCACCACATTTAAACAGGTGCTTGGTAAGCTAATGCCACAGTATTCAAAATACTATAGCGCATTTAAGAGTACAAGCTTACCAAAATAAAAACAATTTATTTAATCATTCACACTTTTTTTTTATATAGCTAGGTAAAAAATTCAAGATATAGAGCTTTCTATTGCATCTTTTAATCCCTACGGATGACCTGTTCACAATCCCATTTCTCTTTTCTGTACCTTCTTCCATATATATTATTTTGTAGTATATTAAAATTAATCATTGCCTAATGTCTTGGAACTGTATAATAAAACAGTGTAGAAACAGTGAACATTAATGTAAAGTAGGTGAGAGTGAGGGAAGCCAACTTGAAAGGATAATTAAGTTAGGTCAGGCCTAGATAGGAACAAACAAAAGTGAAAGATATATATATATCCTTATATATCCTTAAGGAAACCCTCTTTCACTTTTTGAGGTATTTTTTTGGTGTTTTATCTGGTATTTATATGTCTTTTTAAATGAAAAAGGAATAATTTTGAAAATTCAAAACAAACAATGAAAGTGTGAAAAGTATAAGAAGAATTGAAGAGAGAAGTGTGTTTGTTCCTATCTAGGCCTAACCTAACTATCTTTTTAGGTTGGCTTCCTTCACCATCATTTACTTGACTTTTTTTTTTAGTGTATGTAATTTATAACACAATTATTAAATTTATTCCAGCTCAGTATATAAATATCTCAACATTTATTAACATTTTAATTTGAATACCAACATGCTGAGAAGAACCCTTTCATAAGATATAAATAAAATTAGTCATTTCTTAAATAGATGGTTTTATAGAAATCTTAAATAATAGTAAGACCATTCAAGCTTGGCTTTATTGGGAGATATTTATGTGAACTGCCTGGACACGAGAATTGAGCCCAGGACTTTTGGCTTAGCACACCAATGCTCTACCACTGAGCTAGCCAAGAATTGTCCCAGGTTCAATTTTACCTTAAGATATATTGTTTCACTAAAAAAAATTAACAAAACATTGTTAGCTAATTTTTAAGCTCTAAACAACCTAGAGTTCAAGCATTTCTGTCTCAATGTTAGTGAACAGAAACACTATCAGGTTTGATCCAAAACTGTTAATCAGTTCAAACGTTTTCAAGGGCTGCACACAAAAATCATCCTATTGCATTAGTCTATTTTATAAAATTAAAGTGTATAAGTTAGGGTGAGTCATGGCAGCTGAATGTGAAGAGTTCTTCCGCTTTGTATAAGTAATCTTTGGATACATCGGCAAAGTGGTACTGACCTAGTGTGGGTGAACCTTTAAGCTCCTGCAGTTCACTGGTCGTGAAGTAGAGCACTGTTGTGTACAATGTTGGCAACACTTTGATGTATGGCCGCCAGAAGGAGTCTGGATTGAACTTCTCAGCGAGCAATAGCAGGGAGAGGGCCACGTTGGGCATATGTTGAAGCATGGGGTCCTTCCTCATGAGAGGCCCTTTGAGACATAAAGCATAATATGCTATATATAATATTATAATATATAATATAATTATTATATCTGTACAGAAATTGTTTATTTTTTACCATGCCTTACTACCTGTTCGGTTTATACACTTATGTACCAATTAAGCTATTGAGTTAGGGATGAGGAGGGTTGCATTTAGAGAAAGTGTACTCAAATTTGCACAGGAAAAGAGTGGGGAAAACACTTATGAAAAACGACCCTCAATACACCCAACCGGGATAGAACTATAATCTCCTAGTCATTGGCAGTCTAGTCTATTGGGAAAGTAGTGCCTTAGACCATGCAGCCACCAGGGATGTAGCAGTTTTTTAAGGGTGTAGTAGCGCTCCGGCTGATTATTAGCATAAAATATAATTTTCTCAAGAAATTAAACTAGTTTGTCTTTAATATGGATGCATGAAACTTGTATTTTCAATCTCAATTTATAGTGATTTAAAGTTAATGGAATTAATGATACGATACAATACAATACAATACAATTACAATAGATAGTGTAGAGCCCGAATGGGTAGTAAGACTCAATGCTAAATAATAAAAAAAGTTACAATAGATATAATAAACGAGAGTAGGGAGAATTTAATTTAGGGGCTAACAAAATTGTAAGTTTATGACATGAAGTGTAGGACTTACTATTAAACCCAAGAAACAACATTGTTATTTTAAATAGTTGTGGTGGAAATGTAATATTGGTTGAGGGGGCAAGTGAAAAAAATCTTTTTAGAGACTTTCTACCCTCCTCTGCCCAAGTTAATGTTAAAAAATTGGATGCTCCTAAAAGCTAATTTGTAGTGATCCTCATTTGGAGAATTTATGAAAACTATACGCTTTTAAAAGCTATTTAGAATAGTGCTCCCCCAAATATTTTTAAATTAAGATACTTATAAATGCTATTTGGAGTAGTCCTCCTTTGACAAATTATTGAAAATTGGATGCCTCCTAAAGCTATTTTAAGAAGTGCGCACTAGATTTTTTTTTTATAGATCAGATTCCCTAAAATATATATGAAGTGGTCTGCACACAGATTTTTCTTTTAAATTTGGATGCCACTAAAGGTTATTTAAAGTTCTCCTCGGCTGATTTTTTTTTTCTTTCAAAAATTGGATTCCCTTAGAACATAGTCTACCCCAGCACATTTTTGAAAAATGAATGCTTTTAGAAGCTAAATGGAGTGGTCCTCGCTTGTATCTTATTAACTTGGCGTGAATGAGGTGAGAAATTGTTACACCAGCTATGAGGCGGGTGGGAGATACCCGAAATTTTGATAATATAATTGTGTATTAAGTTTTTTTTTGATTGCGATATTAATATTAGTATCCAATCAAGAAGATGAGTAAATAAAATACTAGGTTTAAGATTGAAAAGCTTTTTTTTTATTTAAATAACAAAGTGTCTATATTTTCTTTGACAAAGTACAAGTTTTGGTAGTTTAACATTTTTTCATATAAAATTCTAACAGAATTACAACTTCTTTGGTTAATCAACATAACTATTCTAATTATAAAATAGAAAAAATAACTAAAAGATCTTATGAAATCAATTAGCACAACACCAACATTACACCTACAAATGTAACACCGACTACGAGGTCGGATGTGACGTACCCCAGCCACCTTTGCGCACCTGTATCTCCCGCTGACGCCGGCGCGAATCTAAACTCAACACTGCACCTCGCCCCCCACTCCCTTACCTACAGATACTGTGACGACGGGATTTGCATTGCAACAATAACATTAAATAATCTGCGTTTAAAAACTTCTCGAATATGACATACCTGACCTCACTCACGCCGGGTTATATATTATATGCATATAGAAGCCACAGTAGTTGGAGTGCCCTCCTACGATTATTTTTTAAAAATCAAATTCCTATAGAAGCCATTTAGAATGCTATTTGCCTAAATTTTCTTTAAAAATTAAATGCCTCTAGAAGTTTGTTTTCTAAAAACTTTAAAAAAAATCTTTTGGGGGAGGAAGGGGAGGTTTGAATTCCATAAACCCCCCTCCTCTACATCCATGGTCCCTTTAAACATAATGAAAGATGGATGCAAGCAAACCCGAAACCCCACCCCTTCCCAACACCTACAATAAAAAGATCCGGCTCCGGCATTGCTACATTTGTGACTACACACCTAGTGGCCACCGACGTGAGTATTTATAATTTTAATATGAATGAAAAATAAAAGTTGCGCACAGGAATCATACTCTGGGCTTTTGGCTATGCACACAAATACTCTTATCAAACTACTATTCAGGAATGTCTCATGTTCCAGGTCATTTTAAACTAACAAACTTGTACACAAGCCATTAATGATGTGATTCAGATAACTAGGTTAAAGTGACATTTTCTTAGGGGACAGCCGTTCTAAAATCCTCGTCAGGTGCTAGAGATGGTAGTTATTATTTAAATGTTAAGTAATACACCTTTGATCATGTTTTTTTTTATTTTTGTGTTATTGGACAGTGCCGATAAATTAGGTTTATGAAATGTAGCAATATTTTTTTTATTTAGCACCGCGTCTTACTACCCGTTCAGCTTATACTCTTAAGTACTAATTACGCAAATGGATTAGGAATTAATAAGGAAGGGTGAATTTAGAGGAAGTGAAACCACGTTTGTGTGGAGGGAGAGTGGAAAACTATTTAGGAAAAACCACCCCCAGTTGTCTTGATCGAGATTTGAATCTTGATCTCTCGGTCCTCGGCAGTCTAGCTCAACAGAAAACCTGTGCGTTGGCCAACTACGCCACCGAGGCAGGTTAGCAATAAATGCAATTAAAGTGATAGGATACACTTCATGAAATTAGTGAACTATCCTACCCACAGTTAGATCCAAAAGTTCAGAGGGAAAAAAAAAGTTAGAATGAATGAAAAATACTCATCACTATAAATGAGGATTAGCGTTGTTAACATAATTTATAACTAAATTGGTGTATCAACCAACTTGATTAAAATATTTCCATTTAATTCATATGGATTTCAAATTGTTTAATTTATTTTCAAATTGGAGAAAAAAATTAGTCTGGGGCATAAATTCAACCTTGGAGATAAATGCTCACCTAGTCCTCAATAACCAATCCCCTTACATATCATTTGATCAGGTGTATTTTCAAAAATAGTCCCGTCACTCACCTAGAACAGAATCTTTGGCATTGTCAGCACTCATCATGAGTTTCCTGGGCACTGCAATCATAAGCTCCCCTTCCTCAAAGTCCTTCTCTGCTTGCAGTCCATAGTCATAGCCTGAAAACTGTGCGATCTTGACTCCATCCACCTCTGCCCCATTTGATTTCATCCACGAGATGAACTCTCCAAAACCTGCGCTGCGATCTGCCACCGCCACTTTCATCTCTAAACATGAATACATTAGTATAGTCAGTTTCAAGATGGACCTAAAACCATTAGGGTATTTTAATTTGCATTATGGTTTCATTAATTTAGACATGTGTTAATATGAAACCAGCTGTCAAAAATAATATTTTTATTATTTTAAAGAAAAATCGACCATATCAAACAATATTTTTATTGCTTGTTTTACATTTTTAACAATCAACCGATTTCATGTAGGCCTATTCCGCTGCATCGACCGATCCATCTGTTCGCAAAAGATGCTGATAATGACATCTATGATCCACAATACAAATAATAAGGTGCTGTTTGTTTACTTATTTACATACATTCTAGCGTGGCATATTTCTTTTTTAAGAAAAACTTCATTCTGAAAATCTTGGTTTCCTGATTTTGTGATTTTTCACCGAAAAATCTTTGTTTTCAGTTTCGGGTAAACCCCAATCCCAAACTCTATGTGTAAGTCTACAAGACAGTCGCTATTTACAAATAAAAATAATCTATTTGTAATTGACCTAGTATTTGAAAGCTCTTTAAGAACCCTTGGACATTCATGTTTGAGAGTAACCAGCTTTAATTTGAGAATTACTTGCGTGAAGCAACTCTGATACTAAACAGTGGGAAATATTAATTTAATCTAATGGGTAGGCCTAGGAATGAGGTGGGTTATTTTGTAGAATCATGCATCAATGGGGTGAGAGGGTGGGAAAAGCAGTCAAAATTATTAATAGAAAATAATCTCCAATGCACTTTGATTTCCTATTACAAGAGGAGAGTTGATAAGGTAAGAGTTGGTACATTAATGGTGATCGTAGAATTTAGAAGAAATGTAGAAGCAATTGTGAGGGAGTGGGAAACCATTTAGTGAAAAAAACCTTCAGAATACTTGACAAGGATTCGAGCAACGACCTCCCATTAAATGTAAATCCAGTATATTGATAGTGTAACTGTTTAGACTTTAAATGACAAACCAATATTAATATTTCAGTAATATTTTCAGCTTATTAGGCTAAGGATATTTAACATTGGTTAATTAAAGCTAAAACAGAAAAATGGCAAATTTCAATTAATTTTAATACCTTAATTATATATATTTTCCAGCCACAAAAATGGACACGTGGTTTGAAAAATTATTATTTATTGTCACTCTTAACTCAAAGGCTTTAGCCTACAAACAATGGACATCAAAGTGTATTAAATATTCATCTTTATCAAGGATTATTACCAGTAGTAAAGTATATGCTGCATTAATGATCAGGTAAATTTTTTTTTCCGGTGACATTTCATCTGATTCATCTCTATGTTACAATAATTATCTACTTAATTAAAAGTTACACATGTAGATTGTGTAGCCTACTTTTGGGTCTGCATAAAACTATTTGTTAAAATTATAATTACCTGATTCTACTTGAACTATTTTGTCCAGGATATTCTGCATGTGCACATGATTTTCCCATTCTTGGCTGACATTTGGTGTAGACTGGATATTACTGCTAACTGTAATGGTAAAATTGTAGAACCCAAATGTTAAGGATTTTAAATGTCAGCCAAAGAAATAATTAAAATGTAAATATATTTCATAGAATTATGTTGTCGAATAAACTTAAACCTCTTCTTTTTTTTCAATAATAAATGGTCAAAAGGTACTAATCAAGTCCCCTGACCTTTACTAAAAGGTCATATGGGACATGATAAATTCATTAATCCAATGAATACAATTATTTATTCTGAAATCTATTATTATTATCATCATCATTTATATTATTTTCACCGTGTAAGTACTGTACTCATACCTTTCAATAGTTTTTCAATAAGATTATTTACTTCATTACGTTTCTGCAAGGATAATTTCTTTGGAATATTAGGATTACTCGTTGTTTCTGAGAGAATCTTTGGCCTCCCATGCAATTTTCCATGACTCTTTTTTCCCATTCTATATTATTATTGAATAAATGTGGCATCCTATTCACACATCAGTTAACAATCACAACATTTTTCTCACAAACAAATCTTCTGCTAGAACGACCATCACTTGCACATTCCAAACATTATTCTGTTTTGATTGGTTGGTGGAAAATAGCAACAGGCTGGGCAACATTTAATTTAAAAAAATTAATATAAACTTTAATTTTGGATATTAATATTATTTGCGAACAAAGATATATTTTAAAATATAATTTAAAATGAATAATATTTTATTGTATAAATTCAGTGTACTAATTTTTTAAAATTAATATTAGGCTATATTGCTCAACTATTTTAAAGCGTACATCCTGTTGTTTCCTACGAGATAGTGCGTACCAATGTAAAGAGAATAGACAGGCTAAGCCAGAGTCTAAGATATACGGGTCCGGCTAATCTTTAGTTCCAGTGATCAAACATTGAAGCCAAATGGCGTTAGTGTCGTTGCGAAATAGGGCGCGCGCAATTTAAACTTTGAAGAGAAGTTTGAACCTCCAAGTTTAATGTTAGACAGTAATTATTTTATCCCGAATGTGTTAACTAGTGAATAAAAATATCTCACAACAAATTATAGCATACAAATTACAATTAATCATTTGCTCATCAATGTAAGATAATTTAAATTTGAAATACTGTATTATAAGCCACATGCTAATTATTTGCTTGGTAAAATTTGATCATATAAACATGGATAAATATTATTTAATCAAATTACTGTAGTAATATTACTTGCAGCAACATATCGATTGTTAATACCAAGCTGTAGTACAGCCATATTAAGAGAGTTTAACACGTAAGGATGTGAACAGTTTCAGTCCTCTATGAATAATTTAATACTTTTGTGGCAAGTGCCTTTAAAAAAACTAAACAAATAGTGTTGCTTTATTAATGTGATGTAAAATACTTCCAAATGCAAATAATATATAATTTTAGTTTCTATTGATTCTCCATATCTTTGTGAGTGTATTTATTCAAAAAAAATTCCATTTCTTTAAGAATATTTAACAAAAATAAGTGAAATATTTATGGGTAAGGTTTTTGAGCATCGTCCCCTTCTTACTTAACCCTTCTAACCTTTCAAGTGAAAATAAATGTCCTTCATCTGGATTTTGATTCTAGTAAGATTTCTTAATATTACAAAATCAAATTATATTAAATAAGCCTATAGGTACATGATTAGAGTATCATTTGATTTGCCGTTTACTTGCAAATATAAAATAATGGTAATAGAAATTTCTTAATGATTTGCTGTTTTGATAAAATACAGTGTTTTACTTGTATCAATTCTAGAGCACTATTCACAATTAAAAAATAGACTTTCTTACTTTGGTATAAAAATAATGTTTAAAGTTAAGGCAGAAGAAAAATCACTGTTATAGTTTATAAATAAACATACAAGTAGCCAACGACATAGGAGTGGTGGTAACTGATATATATATAGCAGATTTTTTTTATTGCAAACACTGATCAACCAATGTGGAAATAATTAAGAGCAAAACATATCTTAAATTATAAAAAGCAATTGCATACGTTCCTTTTGCAAAATTCTTTCATCACTATCTGCTACAATCCACTCAATAGATATTTTTTTTCTTAAGTTCTTTTGACCAGAAATCTTTCTTATATTTTTTTCTCACAATCATATTTCTCGAAATTTGAGGGCGTATAAACGTTGACACGTCAGTTTTAAAACAATCTGGAAACTTATATTTACTTTAATTTTTGACATGTTAAGCCATTGTGCAGGAATAAAATCTTGTAAATCTCAACAGATTTTGTTATAAAACCTCACAACTATCCGTAACGATCACAACGCTTTCTCATATAGCGGCAAATCGTGCAACTAAAAAGCTTCAAAGTCTGATTAATTTTTATATAAGGTCTTGAGTAGAGTGTCAAAGGGGTGGGCTCCGCAACTTTTGGAATTTGAATGTGTCATTATTTACGTTTTGCTGTACACAACTGTTGTCATTTTTTAGGGAGACAGCCAAACATACATATTTTTAATAAGGATAGTAATGACGTTAATTGGACATTGGTCTGGATTTTAAAGGTTCGTTTGTTTTTTAAAGTTCCAAATTGTTACTTGATTTTTAACAACTTAGTTTGTCTTCCATATAGCTTTGTGTATGTAACGCACTAGCCCGTGTGTGTACTGAATGACGTCATAAACTCAGCTAATCAGAATTAAGTTGACTAATTGACCACGACCTGTCTCTATTTTATATAGTATTTATAACTATATCACCACGTTTTATTCCCATCTGCGCTATCTAAATTTAATTATTACATATGTTAAATTAATATATTATTCAATGACTCAATGAGCCTTGTCTCACTAAAAGTATATTGAAGTCAGTTAAAAATACTTTACGTTAGTGAATGAACACGTTACCTATTACAATATTATTACAAATATTATTACAAATATTATTTGGACCCATAAATAAGGGACCTAAATTTAATTGAAAACATATTATTATATAGGCGACATGTTTTGACATTGATTGTGGTAATGGAAGCACATGAGGCACCAATCTGGCACATTTTTTAAATTCTTAGGTGATAGAGATAATAGTAAACTTGCAGTATCGCAACAGACATGGACAAAATAATAATTGAATGTAGTTTTCTAAATGTCAATCTTGAGATTTATTCACATCAATCCTGGAAGTATTAAGCTTATTTTAAGCAAATCATATAACCACATTAACTTAAATTCAACTTAAGTGACATTACCTTGTCATCATTTAATGATGGACGTATACTTATTATATTTAGTACAGTTGTTGACATCTCACCAGCTGTATTGTAATATTAGATGGTAGTCATAAGATCTTAGGGTAGAGTCCTGTGAGTGCGTATTTTTCCATGGAGGAATGGACACACATAGTTTAGGCACAGGCTTTCAAAGAAAATGTCAAATATAGTGGAAGTAGGGAAGTGGCATAATACGGTGATCATCATTGTGCACTGTCTAACAACAGAATACAAAGATGACTTAGTAAAGGATAGTTTTTCTGAGAAACTAGAACACCAGCATGACCGGTTCCCAACCTATCACATGGACAGGGTAGAAGGTGATTTTAATGTAAAGCTAGGGAAGAATGAATTATTTAGACCTACAATAGGAAAAGAAAGCTTGCATGATGTCAGTAATCATAATGGAATAAGATTGATAGATTTTGCCACTTAAGAACTTTATTGTGAAAAGTACTTGCTTCAAGCATGAGGATATTCATATATACACTTGAACCTCCTCAGATGGGATTACACATAATCAAACATATCACTAGCTGATAGATAAAAGACGTCATACAAACTTACTGGATGTTACGTCATACAGTGGCGCAAAATTCGATTCAGATCACTACTTGGTACCTAATGGTTAAACCAGGGCTGGTCCTAGGCAACTTGGGGCCCGCTGCGAACTGTAGAATGTGGGCCCCATATATATTTTTATACAAGCTTAGAGAAGTTAAATCGCATAACAAGTTAGATAATATGAATCAGACTAAACAAAAAATTGACTAGGGTATTTATGTCTTATATGATCTTAAAAATTAAATGAACATGTGAGCTTGAACTAATTATTTAAATCGATTGATGTATTATTTTGGGATTGAATAAATTACTTTTAGACGATGCATTATGCATATACTATAGTTTTTATATCTAAGATAATATAGTTTTAACACTTTTATTACCACGTTATAAGAAATCATTAGACAAATTAGTAAATACATTAATTATAAGAGTGGTTGTGTCGTAATTAACAGGCAGTCAACTATAGTAAAAAATTGAAAGGTCATAAAATGGCATATAGCTAAGGAATCTTTTTTAAAATAACATACAGTGGAACCTGACTAATTCAAACTTCCGTAACTCAAAATCGCCTTTAATTCGAATTTTTCGCCCGGTCTCATGAATTTTGTATTAAAACAATGCTAAAATATCGCGGATAATTCAAATTTGATGTTGGTTAGTTCGAACTTTTCGTAAGTTGTAATGTACTGTGCAGTATTGTTTTCGTACTTCTAACTGCGACTATAGGTTTGTTCTATTTTTGGAAACATGGGAGGTGACGTTGGAATGTGGTCAGTACCCTTTTCACGTCCCTCCACCTCCCCCGCTCACCCATACGTCTTTGTTTACACGTACAGTTCTGTACTCTGTTAGTCAAGGTTGAACCTCCCAAGCGGTTACGTGCGCTGTTCTTAGTGATTAGATCGTAGCGATATTCTTGTGACGTGTGAGTTTATTTTGTTTTGTTGTTTAGTTTTTGTTTAGTTTAGTATATATACTGAATAGTAGTGTTTGTGTGTGTGTATCATGATGTCACTGTCAAAGCCACAGTGACCGAAAAATAGCGGTGATAAAGGAAGTGGAAAAGGGGCTTAGAAAGAAATCATAAATTGCAAAGGCCTTCGTAATCTCCCCTAACACATTTTCAACATTTTTGAAAAAAAAATTTTTTTTTGAGCAATGAAAATGAGAGTGGACAAGATAGGAAAATTTAAGAGGACTAGAAAACCCACATGTGGAAAACTGTGTACTGAAGTGGTTCAAACAAGAGCGAGACAAGAAAGTCCCAGTGAGTGGCCCTCTTCTTAGAGCAAAGGCTGAACATTTCGCATCTGAATGAGGAAAAACAGACTTCAAAGCGAGTGCAGGGTGACTATATGGATTCAAACAACTAAACGGAATTTCCTTCAAATCTGTATGTGATGAAAGTGGTGCTGAGGACGTGCGTTAAGCCGATAATTGGAAGGAAGACTTGAAAAAATGATCCAGGATATAAAACCGAAAAATATTTTTAACGTCGATGAGATGGGACTTTTTTTTTACAAGTGCACTCCTGACAAAACTCTTGCATTTAAAGGTGAACGGTGCAGTGGGGGAAAACTTAGTAAAGATCGAACACCACTGTTAGTTAGAGCAAATATGTTTGGTTCTGAAATTAAGATTGCCAGGGAACTTTATTTAAGTATTAACGGATATAAAAATTTATCAGGATATTAAATTAAGTGAAATTTGAGAATGGTAATATGATTGTAAGTACGAGCGAGGTTTTCTATAGATGCAATGATCACTTAGTGATATACCTATTGAATTTTCATGAAGGATCCAAATTGTGTGAGGTTATCGAAATATATACTGCTGATACAAAGAATGGAATAATATAGAGCCGTGTTCAAGATATTAACCAGTAAATAAAATGGGAAGAGACCATTGGGAAGACCTAGACGCAGATGGGAGGATAACATTTGAATGGGCCTGAAATAAATAGGGTGTAATGAAGTAGACTGAATTGAACTAGCTTAAGATAGGAATAGGTGGCGTACTTTTGTAATGCTGCATTGTACTTTCGAGTTCCGAGTGCCATATAGTAAGGGAAGTGTCTGCTGCCATGGGATGTAATTTGTTTTTAATACTGTTATTAGAATTCAGGGCGTCCTTCTCCAACACACAAGCCTAATAGTATTTTTTATATTTGTTTGTATTGGTCAAAATAATGAACTTTCAAATAAATATACATATTTTGACCAAAGTTTGTTCATTTCTTTATTTATTAAAAAAAATATTTTGATACAAGGTCATCTTGAAAGATCCAATCAAATATTATCATAGGGGAATTAAATAAATCTTAGTTGTGGAAAATCGATTCCAATAGTGGATATTATTTCCATTTCAGTGGGACAATGGCTCACCTTCCTTCCTCTATCATTGTTTCACTGCCAATGAGCTCAGTTTTCAATTCCCTCTTTGAGACCAGGTGAGGTCAAAACTGTAAGACACACTGTAGCATATTGCCACTAAAATACATAAGAACGTGAAGTGATGACAACTATAATATTCTTTAAACAAAATAAAATCAATATTTAAATTTAACTAATTTCTCTCAAATAACTCATCCTAGTAAAGCAAAAATAAAGATTTTTTACTAAATAATATAGCAAGGTTTTATTTTAGATGTTTCAAAACATATTATAGATAGTACGGTATTCAGTTTTTTTTTATAGTTCATTTAAGTTTTTAAGATATAAGTCTAATAGATAATATGTGGTAATATCCTTTCTAATATTAATTTGTTAAATGATTTTTAAATTTACTGGAAAGAAGTAATTCTTTATTCGTCACGTACAATAAATAATGTTACATAATACCATATGTTATTTCATTATGCTCAACAAAGCTCATTTTAAAGCTAAACCAAGATACTGCTACCTTTAATAAAACAGAGGTTCCTAGCGGCTAATGTGTAACTAGATTACAGTTACAAATTTTAGAGCAGAGGGTTTAATATTATGTCTGTTTCCTCTATTTTGTTGGCTAAGTGAATACTTGTCGGCGACAAGTGCCATCTTTTATTAAGATTTTAATTTTTAGCTGGTGAATATGTAACGACTACGTTTCTTTTTTTAAAAAAAGTACATTTGTGCAGTGTTATAGTTCTAGTGTAACGTGTAAACAATCTCGGCATATTATTTGATATATTCAAGTTTGCTATCATACTTTCCAAGATTGCTTTGTGCTCCTATTCCCGGAATGACGTTATAACATGAAGGTTCTCTGTGGTGGGATTGTGTGTTCATTGTTCTTTCGTCTTATACCACAAATCATGTGAGTAACACTTTTCGACTTGAATAGAGCCTTCTCATTTATAAAAATCTAGGTTTCACCTATTTTATAATACAGGATATGAAAGTTTTTGATTAAATAGACCATATAAGGCTTAGGCCTACCAACCTCAGAATGGAAGTTCAGACGCCAGAATACGTTTCAAGTAACGGTAGAAAACGTCGAAGGGCTAGTGCGCGTTCGACGTCCTCATCAGCAGAAGATTCAAATCATTCATCACGATTAATTATTAAAGATTCTAACAAGAAGGAAATTGCTCTACCTAATGGTGAACCAAATGATACTACTACTATCTCAGAAAGTAAAGGTGACAAGCCGTTCATATTTCATTCTTCAGGGATTTCTAATATTAGTAAGAACAAAAACATAAATGAACCAGTTATATTAATAGATGATACATCTAGTAAAACATCTTTTGAAAGTGAAGAAATCAAAACAGATGAAAAATCACTTTTTTCAATTGTTGATACCAATCAATTATCCTCCTATAAATCTAGTAAAGATTATAAAAATAATGATGACAATTCAAGTCAACCTGTGATCTTGGTCGATGATTCAGATTTAACTAATAAATTAGGAGGTGGGACGATCCAATCACCACCTGTTAATGTTAACTCTAATGGAAACAATTTGAACTTGAAAATTGTGTCCGATGACGAAGCTAGTGCAAATGGTGATCAGATGGAGATTGAAGAAGTAAGTGTTCACAAACAACCTCTTAGGGCGGAAAGTGTTATTCAAATTGATTCAGATGACGAAGACTCGGATTCCTCCAATGAGAGCTTCCATGGTTTCTCTTCAGATCCACCAGCCCGCATTTTCAATTTAACTGGTAAATATTTAGGTGAGCAACATTACTTCTACTTAAAATAATTAGACCTATGCTAGTGATAACTTAGATTTCAGTTAAACTGTCAAACACCCTTTTGACTTTTATTCAACATAAAGACACACATATGTACACACATGGGTACTAATTACACCAATTAGTTAAGGATGAGTAAGGTTGAATTTAGAGGATGTGTACCTACATTTATGTGAAGGTAAAATTGAAAACCATTTAGGAAAAATTACTCATTACACTCGACAGGGATTTGAGCACCAATCTCCCTATCATCAACAGTCTAGTCTTGCGAGAGTGACACCTTAGATCAAGAAGCCACTGAAGCAGATAAGTTATGCTTTAAATTTTGAATTACAAATAATAAACAATACCATAGGGAGCTTATTTGAATTGTTTAAGAGGTAATTTTTTATTTAGGAAAATTTGTAGGGTCTTTTTTAAATAAATGATTCATGTTGGTAAATGAGCTTTTAAAGAATACCATTTAACCATACTTCATTGAACATTTTCACATGATATCATGGTTTACATGCATGGTCTATCACGTTACTCTTGCATTATGAAAGTGACGGGGAGATCGAGGTGTGAATCTCGGTTGGGTGTACTGAGGGTGGTTTTCCCAAAATGGTTCTCTACTCTTCCTCCATGCACATGTGGGTACTTTTCCTCTGGATATAGCCTTCCTGATCCTTAAATCCATTGGTGTAATTAGTACATTAGCGTATAAACTGAATGGGTTGGAAGACGCGGTACTAATATATATATATATAGAGGCTTACTCATTACCTTTTTAGGCCTAGTCCTAGTCCTTATTTTCTAAAATATGCGCTAAATAGGTCTATATCCTTAAAAATATTCTCTATATGCTCCAAAACCCAAATAATATGTGATTATACGCGGGATGAAAAAAAATTGTAATCTGGGCTGCACATAACATGTTAACACCCAGTTTAGCTTTAGCATTAAAATGAAACTTAGAAAATAATATAGGGCTAGTTCTATAACATACCATAGTAAACGTCCTAGCCTAACGTGTGACCATGCTCGCTAAGGAACCTGCCTTTCCCTGTTATATTGGTGTCTAGTTCTTCCCATATTAAAACACCATTAATTTGTGTTCTTTAAATGTGAAAAATGACACCAAGACACTGGAATCGAACCTGGCACCTTTGGATTAGTATGTCATTGCTCTTACTACTGAGCTATCCAAGAGTTGTTCCATGCCCAAGGTCATCCTTCACTCATATTTTAAGGCAGAGTCTGTGATGGATATGCAGAAATTGTCAGCTACATATAAGAGATTTGGGTTTGATTACTCTGTCCAGGTGTCATTTTTTTAATTCAAAGAATATATTTAAATGCGGGTTATAACCATACTTAACAATTTTAATAACTGCTATTAATCCATCACTTTTACTTTGCCAAAACAATAGGTACCTTAAAAACTCACATTTTGCCGATATTAGCCTATTTTTGCATGGACATTTTGTTGACTCATCTAATCCAAACAATAATACTGTCAGATTGATCAACAAACTTTAAAACACTTATGCCTATTTGTAGTAGTTTTTGGGTACACCACATATTACTACCCCTTCAGTCCATTTAGTTCTTACAATAAGGCAATAGATATGAGGAAGGTACAATTTAAAAGAAATGTACCCACATTTTTTCAGATAGAGGGTTGGAAACTAAACTTTAGAAAAACCGTCCTCATAACCCTAGATAGTGAGATTTGAACCTCTATATGTTCTCACCAACAATCTGTAATCCAATCTATTGTGAAATTGACTCCTTAGTTCAGGCTACCACGTATGTTGGTTGTATTATTTAAATTAACCAAGCTAATCATAAACTGTTGAATACTGTTTATGACGTATTGTATTGTACTACTGGGGAGGTCACTTATAAACCTACTGCTCACAGGGTTGGAAGGGTAGGGGTGGTAAATAGGCATAAAGGAAAGAAATTAAATTGCAAATTTCTTTCCATGTTTAGGGTATGAGACATGTTGCCCTACAATCTTGAAAAAATAATTAGCTATTAACTAACCCTGCACCTTGCCTATGGTGTCACAATGCAGAACATACTTAATTGCAAATAAAGGTTTTTTGAACAACATACCCGCTTTGGTGGCCGCGTGGCCCAACATGCTACTCTCGCAGTAGACTAGACTACCAATGACAGGGAGATTGAGGTTTGAATCTCAGTCAGATGTACTGAGGGTGGTTTTTACAAAATGGTTTTACACTGTCCCTTCATACGAAAACACTTTTTTATAAATATAACCTCCCTAAAACCATTTGTATGATTAGTACATAAGTGTATAATTTGAACAGGTAGTAAGCCGCCGTGCTAGGAAAAAATCACTGGCTTATTCATCTCTCCCTGATATAACGGTAAATTACTATTCACCTTTAACTTGTTGGTGCATGCTGGTATATGCACACGTGGCCTTTTGCCACTGCACACTCTTAAAAGTTTCACTCTAGGTAGCATAAAGGAAAATAAGATGTTATTTATAAACATTTAACTAACTTAGGTATGTAAATTACTTAAATTAGAATTAATAAGCACATACACCTAATCATGCTTTTCTCTTATGAGGTAGGCAAGAAACTGTGCATATAGCTCAAAGAACAACTACTACATGCACTTAATCCATCCTCACTAACTTTCTCCACATTTTCCTATCCTTGCATACCCCCTTTGTTTCAACAACATCCATACACCGAGTCATACATGCTTTTTTATTCTTAAAACTCTTAATGTCTCTTTTTTTCATACATTCATCTACAACATTTAGACACGTCTTACATGACCTACCCCTTCCTTTTGATTCACGCACTCTACCTTCATCATCACTCGATTCACTCATCCTCTCAACATGCCCAAACCAATTTAACACGATTATCTCACTTTGGCCTATATATTAATCAGACACAAAATTAGGCCAAGGCTTAGTGTAAATGTATTTTAAACATGTCAGCATTAGTCTACGATTTTTTACTCTACCACCTTGTCTTAGTAGCTTCCCGTTAAGGTTAAATACACACATGCACTAATCACACCATTGTGTTAAGGATGAGCAAGGTTGAATTAAAAGGAATTGTACCCACATTTGAGTGACGGAAGAGTGGAACCAGTTAGAAAAAAACACCCTCAGCTCATAAGACCGCGAATTGAACCCCGATCTCCTTGTCATCGTTAGTCTAGTCTGTTCCAAGAGTGATGCCTTGGACCATTTAACCACCTAAATGGATTTATCGATATTTCAGGTTTGCTGTCATTGTTGTTGAGCCATATACAATATTTATAAAACACTTATTTTATTTTAGTGTACATTCCGCCCTCACCCACGGAAGTTCATTTTGCTATTTTTAATGTCACATAAAATTCTGAATTGTATGGTTAAATTTGTATTTGTGTTGATTGTGGAGTGTGGTCTGGCTCATGCATACAGAGTGGGTCTGCTAGAAGAAATACAAATAGACAACTAATATGTTTACAAAAAACATAAATGTTAACGAATCTGAAAGTCACAATTCCAAAATAGCGTGTATAAACAAAACAAAATGTAATTTACCTAGTCATTAATTTAGTGACGTACAGTACCGAACAATTTATTTTAGTGTCTGTTCATATTTGTCAGTGCATGTAGCCTATTTAAACATATCTTGTTATAGAAGTTATTTCATTACCTATATATAATCAACTTGATAAATGGCTTAATTTATTTATTTTAAGCTACCAAATCTTCATTTGTACCATATTTTAAAGCAAATTTTAAAAGCATTCAAACATTATTGTGAATTGTCCAAGACTTTAAAATGAAATAATAATATAAGCTTAAAAGCATGATCGGCAGCTCTTTTATCTGTTATCAATTTTTAATGGTTTTTGATAAATGTAGTTGAACACTAGTTATAGGATTAGGTACCCAATATCTTATAATAAAATAACATTATTGATTTTGTGTATGTGTGCTTCAGTCAAAATATTTCTGATTTCCATCATATGATAACATGTTTTCATCCCAAGGTTTTATTCTAATGTTGGTATTTTCATAGATAGACTTCAGAAATAGGGTTAAGTTAGGCCTTATATTTAACTTTATTATAATCTATTATTTTCTTAGTTAAGACACCACATATTATTTTATTTGTTGCATTCTTCATTCCTGTTGTTCCCAGCTAATAGCATTTTCTGTAAGCCAGCCAGCCATGAGCTGTTGTGTAAGACCAGGTTAACTTGGCAACATGGCACGTTGAGAGTGCAGTGCTGTGTCATTTCTCTCTGCCATGCATGACAGCCATCTTTGAGGGGCTTGTTATTGTTAGAGGGGAACTAGTGGAGAGAAAGGAGGGGTGGTGCAACCCACACTGATCAATATAAACTAGAATCATTTTGGCCAACCTTGTGTGTTCAGCACTAAACCAATATTTGGAAAATGTGTTGATGTTTTTGCATGCACAAGGAACATGATGGGTTGTTCACAGCAAGGAAGTGTGGTTTAGAATCAATTTTTCAGCCTTTATACTTTTCTACTTTTTATTATTATTCATTGTAATATTTTAAAATTTCTTTTAGCTGACTCTTCCTAGACATTGATGTCTGCTTTTACGTCAAATATGTTTTGAAATTATATTTTAAGAGAATTATTTGACTTTTATAACTACTTATTGGGATAATTTACATGTTTTGCCCTAAATGCTGGTACCATAGGTTAAACAATTCTCTATTTGGAATAAAATACAATAAAGTATGGACATTGGCCTGAGACTGTATTCGTATGCAAGCTCATTTCTTTAAAACTCAAAAGTGCTATTCAAAAAAATAAATAATTACGAACAACATTAAATATTTAATTTACCTAAACAATACTCTTTGTGGCTTGTCCTACCTTTGTTAAACTTTCCCCTTCATAGTTAATCCAAGTACCTATGTTTTTGTAACTATTTATAACCAAACAAATAGTAATAATGGGATACCTACTATATTTGGTTTTTGGCCTCTTCTCCCACAAAACAAATTGTGTAGCCTAATAATAAACATATGTTTTTAGATCTTAGAAGTTTTTTAATGGCCATCTTTTTTGGGTTAGAGAAAACGCTTTCGAAACTTGTGCCTTGTATGCTTGGAGAATCTAAGCCATCTAGTATTGGGCAGCCCTATTAGTAAGAGACTAACCATTTTTTGTTGAACGCTCATCAAATAGGCAGGGCATAGTAATTATCAGCGGAAAATGACCTGGGATAAAACTGATTTTAATACAAATTTTTTAACTTTATTGTTGGTTAGGAACCTCTGCTTCAATTTTGCAGTTATATTATAATCTAGTACGGGGGTGGGTCAGTTTGATTTGGGCCACTACCAGCACCCTTTTTAAAATAAAATAAAGCTAGCCACTCAGTTAAAAAATTAGTCTTTTTATTAAATTTTAATCATAAGTTTCAGTAAGTATCGGGATTCCAAGAATACATAATACATGAAAATATACTATAGCATTAAATAATGTAAAACCAACCCTTTGGCGATTTCTTGTTGTTGTTTGTAAACAATTTCTTAAGCCAATTGTAAAAGCGGTTGCTTAGATAATATTGACTGCTAGCTTTGTAAGCTACATAAGTAGCGGGTGGGGGATTATTATACAAACCTAACTATATCATAAATAGAATCTCACCTATTGTGTAACACAGCGGCAGTTGCCAAACTACATGCCGCGGCGCCTCCAGGGCGTCACTGCAAACTCATAGCCACAGGGAGCCCACAGGATATTTTTAATTAGTATTTTGCCTACTCGACAGGTGCACACACCCTATAAGTAACTAATTGGTGTTATTTAATAAGGAAATAATGATATTTTTCTCTTTTAATTTATATATGTATTATTTTTCAAACAACTTATAGGCCTAAGCTGTTATGACAGGAAAAAAAGTTTGCTTGGACCAAATGAACGCTCTTTTGACCTAGGGGCGCCATAAAATTTATTAAAACACAAAGTGCACTGTGAACCAAGGAAATTTAGGTACTTCTGGTGTAACAATTTATAATAATTTTTGTTAATATCAGTAGAAAGTAGAAGCTGTTGTTTTAGTGGACTGAATTAGCGATATAACCAACCCAACGTACCCTACTTAAATGATGACTTTTCAGGGTTAAATTTACTAATGATAAAAAATACTTTGCTTCGTCCCTTTAACTAACACTGAGACATAGCTTCATTGATACTTATGACCATAGGCTGTCATAATTGTAGTCTGGGGCCATTTGTAATGTTTCAGTCCACCCCTGCTGTAGTGGAAACCATGACAGCAATGATTAATTTGGCCTACACCATATTTAAAAGAAAAATGTGTGTGTAACAACATTATGTACACCCATATTAAAAAAAACTGTGTTTAATCTTTCACACTGAAACAAATTGGAAATATGTTGATTGCTACACTGAACTATTGGTAAAATCGAATAGGCCTACATTAGGGGCCTAACAGGGATGTGGAGTCTTGAGTCTGAAGCAATTTTGGGTAGTCAAGAGTCGGTAAAAATGTACCGATCCTATCTTCAAGATAAAACTTATTATATAATAATGATGGTAACTATTATTTTGATTTTATACTTTTTTATTCTTTGCGGCCAATATTTGTAATTTGGATTAACAAATTTATTTAAATACACATTCACAATGTCAAAGAAGCTTTCCATGAAATAATCTGTATTGGAGAATATTACTACAGTAAATTTGTTATTAATATTTATTTTAACCATTTATGAAGGAGTCTGAGTCGAACAGTAAAAAAATAGAGGAGTCGGAAATGAACGCTTTGCATACCGACTCCACAGCCTAGGCCTTACATGGAAATATGGTGTGGGTGTATGACGAGAGGCCATTAAACTGAAAAACAGCAGGCAGGGTAGTAGTGAGTGGAAATAGGAAATAACGAAGTTTTGGGGAAATCTCACACACATATTTGGGTGGAGCAAAGCCCTTTTGGGGCACTCACACTTTGTGATCTACTAGCTACTTCAGAATGTGAAATCTGGTGCTGTCTGAATAAAATGGCCTGCTGGTAGCCATGTTACATCCTAGGAGTGTGCGAAGGTCACTTTTTAAATGTGAAGCAAAGCTCGAAACATACAAACCAAAGCCAAAGATATACAGTTTTGGTGTCCTATAGGCCTAATTTACTTACTTTATGTATGGCATTAGGAACTTGAAAGTTTATTGCCACACTTAACAAAAGTATGTCAACTATCCCTATCTTGAGCTAGTTCTATCCAGTCCATCTCATTACATCCTTTCTTTTTCAGGTCCATTCTAATGTTATCCTCCCATCTGTGTTTAGCTCTTCCTATTGGGTTTACCTGTAAATACCCTGAACACGATTCTATATTCTTTCATTCACCCTGCTTGTCCTGCCATGTTGTCATATAACACTACTTTAAGTTTTCAAACTTTCGCTAAAGTCCTGACACATCTGAATGTACCCATGGTTACATTGTAGATGTAATTTAAGTGCTAATCGCTGACAAAACATTGTTTGGTAGCTGTTCTAAAAATGATTAAATATTTTAAAACACTACATATTTAGGGAGGAGTATTTCAAATCATTTATAATATCACACCTCTACTTCAGAACTCATCTCAACTCAAAACTTGTAAACTTAGCTATTAAAATAAATTTTAAAATCTAATAAAATTTAATCAACCTTTGTAAAGTAACCTGAACTCTTATGATTTTAGTTAAAAATGTTATTTAGCGTGTGCCCTGTTTTTCCTTTCTTATTAAACTTCCGGAAAGTACACAAGTAATTTCTGTTGTTTCTGAACTAATTTTATCCAATCAAAATTTGGACTGGTGACATTTTTAAATTAATATTCTCGTCGGCTCAGGGAATTTTGAATTTAAATAAAAAATGTATTGAATAAGATAAATAAAATAAAATTTTCTTGAAGTAAAAGATGTCAAACTCCTCTAAACTCAGAAGCCTAGATCCACCCATAGTTGTATGCTTTGCCTTTTTTAATATATTAAATTGTAATGATATCTAATTCTAATTAATGTTGAGGCATATGACCCGAACGGGTAGTAAGACACGTTGCTTTAAGAAAAGTTCACAATGACCAACATTTTAATGAAGCCAGGAAAACAGCCAAGATTATCAAATGAATAATAATTATTGATACATAGTTATTATTTAACAATCCGACACCTTAGCTCAGTCAGTAGCATATCTGCCTACTTCGCAAATGGTCCAGGGTTCAATTCCATGCATGGCTGAAAAATTTATCATAGGTGAATAATTAATAACAATGGGTTTACGCTTTAACATGGATGTAAAGTAAATATTTAACAGGAAACAAAATAGGATTAAATTAAAATACAAAAGTAGATTATTTACTAAACATATTAAAAAAAATCAGGTTCCTCACAACAATCTTACATGGCAATTATACTGAGCAGCCCAATTGTATCCATAAATTTAAATAAGTTCTAAATTCATATTGTGGTTTGTGTTCATCCTTGACAAAAGATATGTCTTCTTGCTATCCTTTAGTTTTAATTTACTTTTATAGATCAGCTTCATAGAAATAACTTTTTAAAAGGCTTCACCTCTTCGTGTTACACTAATTTCATTGAATTTGTTGGTGGCATAGGTTGTTTTTATAAAAAGCTTGATGAGGTTGTTTCGATCAAATTTTCAAAACTTTCACTTCAGATATTTTGAAGAAACTCACATTTAATTTCAGTTGTTCGCTTAGTGCCCATCTTAAACAAAATCAAAATTTTTATGACATAATTCATTCATATGGTAATGATCACCTTTTTGAGGAAGGTGAAGATGCAAAAGTTATTGTGGATGTTGAATCAAATCAAAGGAGATTTGACCTTTGACTTTGTAATTTCAAAGCTTCCCACACCTCTACATCTTAGACATAACTTTTTCCACCTTCCATAATCTGCTCCTTGTGCAAATGCACGCCATTGGGCACGTGGACAAAGTTCTTAGACGTAACATTTTCTGCCCTACATAATCTGCTCGTGCAAATGCACGTGTTGCACCACCGACTGTACCAGCCCTAATAAATTAGTGGGACCTAGTGAGCTTGGGGTTTATCCACGCCAGTGAACACATGGACAAAGTGGTTGGTCTTGTCTTGTCTGTCGTTGACAGGTCAGGGTTAGGATCTTATCCATTTGTAATAAGGTGTCTTTTTAAAATTGTTTTCTCAATCTCCCCTTCCACAAATGCAGGTACACTTCCTCTAAATTCTACATTCCTCATCCTTACCCCAAGAGTGTGAATTCTAAATATACAGATAGCTCAGAAGAGTAGCGAGACGCAGGGCACGGCGGTAAAACTTTTGATTGGTTATAACATGTTTTAGCTCACAATGATGTTAAACAATCACATTCAATTAATAATTGGTGAATTTATACAGGCAATTATAACTCTTCCCTATACCTAAAGGTAACATTGTAGGGCCTATATCAGTATTCATACAACATTATTAAAACAATATAAGTAATATCTAGAACACACATGACACTAATGTTAGCTCCACACATGAAATATGATAGTCATTTTTACAATTTGTAATGTTCTTGAGCCAAATTCGTCACAAAGGGGGTTTAAAGAGAAAATGTGTGTGATTTTTTTTTCTAGAAATTTGAAGGTTTTATAAAATCCATATTTTCATAAATTTGTGATCTATTTCCAGCTCAGAATGACAAAAAATGCTCATTTTGAGTGAATCTCAGCTCTAAAATTATGGATTGCAAGAACATAAATGAGTGAATTTCAGTACTACTTTTCTAATAATAATTTACAAAATTGCAAACTAAAATATATCATTTGAAATTTTATAAATCCTCTAAAAATAATGTATTTTGGAGTTTATGATAGCATTCTTCAATTATTGTTCTCAGCAAAAAAATAAAATAGTGGAAAGTTCATTTGATGTAGATACTTTATTCTAGAGTGAGCTACATGTTGAGTGCCGTGACTTGGGAAAGTTGGTAGGGAGGAGGTCGGAGGAGAAGGGGGAACTAAACCCATCTGTTGCCAACTGTGTCACAGTTACCAAGTATTGCAACACTTTGAGAAGAAACTAGACTTCTGTGGGCCAATGAGCCTGTGGATATTTTATTGCACTCCTGAGTGTTAATAATCTTGTATCAGGCAATGGATGTTCATTTAACTCACAAAAACTTTGCCAAACCTTTTAATTTATTCACCATAATATATATGGTAATATTTTATTTTGAGTGTTTGAACCTATTTATTGACTGTGTTATAGAAATTGACATGGCTCTCAAAGCTCTTTGCGCTTTATGCATAGTAAGAACATGTTAAGAGGGGAATAGTGTCTGTCAGATAGTAACATTACTCTCATATATTCATGTCGTATGATCTGTAGCTGTCACTTTTGATGGATAGTATCAATACCTATCAAATAATACCAATAACATATGGTAGGTTTAGTAAAATGTTACCAACTTCAGTGGCCGAACGGTCTAAGGTTTCACTCTAGTGTAAGACTGGCCTCCTGAAGACGGGGAGATCGGGGTTCGAATCCCGGTCGTGTCTACTGAGGGTTGTTTCCAAAATGGTTTTCCACTCTCCTCTCACGCAAATGCGGGTAGATACCTCTAAAATGCTTCCTTCCTTATCCCCAATAGTGTAATTATCATGTACACGCATAACCTGAACAGGTAGTAAGATATGGTGATTCAAAGAAAGTAAAATTTTATTAATGTTGGCCAAAAATATGTCTGTATTTTATAAAAGGCTCTTTCTACAGGTGTCATGTTATTATTGTAGTTAGCATACAGTTTATTTGCAAGGTAAACAAGGAACGAACTAGGAACCAACATGATTAGGCTAATTTATTTTCATGCTAGGTTAAAAGCTGGCGGGTTTCAGGGTATTTTGTTGTCATCAAAATCCTGTCAGGCGTAAAGTTGTCACATCCAGTAAAGCAAGGTGCATGAGAGTACAATGCGCACGATTATTATCCTCATTCTCTTGTAGAAATTGTGGATAATCACATTTACATACCTTAAAATGTATTTATTGTCTATTCATATTTCATTAAGATATTACAACAAATATATAAACATTGTGTATTCCATATTTACATTTAACATGATTTGAGGTGGTTTGCTTTGGCTTATTTGTTAAGTTACTTATTTTCCCCTCTTTTTTTATTGCATGATTATGATGATGATGATGATAATAATAATAATAATAAAAATAATAAATTATTCTCAACAAACCTTATTAACTTTTATATACGCTGTTTAGATGGAAAAATACTTTAAGTTAAGAAGCATTAAAACCTGCTTCGGTGGCAAGATGGTCTTACGCCGACGACAGGGAGATCAAGGTTCGAATCTAGACTTTATGTGTTGCACACAAAAAAGTCTGTTTAATTCATATTTAAAAATATGGTCCCTTAATTCCATGCCTTGCGCCTGTAAAAACAAATTTCAATAAAATATTTTTTTAAATTATCAATAGGCCTACTTAAACACTATAAAGTTATAGTTTAATAGATTGTCCACTAAACCTAATTAACCACTATATTATGTTTTCTTATATTTTTTGATTTTGGTAGACCTGCCATGCATGTTTGACAAATCTCGATTCAGGTGCACTCATTTTGATGTATGATCTCAAGGGCATTCATTGAATGAAAAAGCTTCATTTCATTCGCTCATAATAAGTGTGTGCGAATTGAAACCTTTTTTTAAAGTATTGAAAAGCAATTGTGCGTATTGGACTCGTGTGTGATTAGCTCTGGCCACACTTTGTGACCTTGAGATAAGGTTGTGAATGTCTCCCACATATACTAGCTAACTTGTTGTCTCTGTTTATTACTTCATAAATATGCTCTCTGACTTACTGCAAATACTAAACTTTTTTATGATGATTTAAATTATTTTCTTTGTTTGCTGTTTACTGTATTACATTAATGTAACCATTGAGCCAGCACTGTTGACAGTTGGACATTTATAATTGATAAGATGGTGACTTTTGGATTTATAGATTTTATATATTGTATAAGATAGTACACATCCGTTAATATCTTATATCTAATATCTTCTTGTATTCAGACCGTTAAAGATACTAGTTTGTATTTTGATTTATTTTACTAGGATTACAAAAGTAACGGTTGATGCCATTGCGGTATTTGTTGCATGAGTTATTCATGAAATGTTTCATCATCAAGTACTCTTTATGTACCATTAATGCTAGAAACCTTAAAAGAGGGTGAGAGTGTAATCACTCAAGGTAAGACTCGACTACCTTTCAGGGTAAATGGAATACGTACATTATCCCCTATTTACAGAAATATCTTGGTAGGAAGAACCCTTTGGACAAGTACTGGACCACAAAATTCAATACCTAAGAAAGACCCCCTTTAAACCCCTTTATGCCTAGGGCCTAGGCTTGACTTATCGCTCACTCTACATACTTATTACAAGGTAGATAGAATAAAGTATAGGGATGGGCCCTTGAATCCTTTGAATCTTTAAGAATATTCAAGGATTTGAGACAATTTCAGATTCAAAACTTAAATCCTACAAGATTTGGATTTGGATTCGAGATTCAAAGATAGATTGAAGATTTGGATTCATAAACTAGTGGATTTGATCGAACTCTAGAATAAAGCTCAAAACCGGGAATAATACACCACCTTTCACAACTCCTGGTTTCTTGGAAGATATAATTAAGGGCTAAAATACAGCAAGAATACAAACTAAAACAAGAATGTATGACTAAAACACTCGGCTACAGATGTAAACAACTTTGGCGCCTTTGTACTGCTAATAGCATCGTTCGGGTGGCTGCCCCTCAAACTAATGGTGGCAGATTCAAAACGTGCTAAACCACATAATGCCAGACTAAAGAGTTTCAACTGTGTTATTGTTATTTTATGGCATTGTTACAAGAATATATGAAAAAATATATATATTCATATTATTTTGCAGTCTTGAAATATGGGGGTGTTTTGTGTTGTTAGGGGAGTTAGTTTCCAGCTGGTTGGTTACCCACATCACCTTTTAATCGGTCACCAAATAAAGATTTTTATTTATTTTTTGTTCACGATTTATTATCATTCATATACAGCGAGAAAAATTCATTGACCAGCCAAAAACTTACTACACATAAAAGCTGTTATAGGATATTAGTTGTCAACAGTCCTTATCTGTGGCAGGCATTATCAGCGGGGTTGCATTCACCAGGGAAACACAAGGAATTTTAATTAAAAAAACCTTGTATATTTGTCAATTTGCGACATTTAATTCGCAAGCCCTAAATAATAAATTGTTACATAAGAAAAACCAAATGGAAGAACTAAGCACACTGATTAAAACTCATGCCATGTCACAATGGTTCTGAAGTATTGGGTCGCACGACGACTCCTTAAATTTCCTCTTCAAGGGCAATTCATCCTTTTTCAAACACCAAATAAACTATTTCACAGTAGTTATTTTATGGGAAATTAAATTTCATTGAAAATCACATGGAATTTTGTTGTAAGGAGATAGTGGCAACTCTGTGTCAGATACACTTTCTAAGATATGACTGCTGTCCCAAAGTGCGAGTACACGTTTATCATTGACTTAGCTGGTAGATGGGGGGAGATTTTGAGGGAGGTCTGGACCACCCCCTTTACCCCCGAGAGAACTTGGCTCACAGGTGCTAGCTTAAACTTACAGCCGTAATCTGGCACAAGCTCAATGTTTACATTCACTGGTTGTACTGACATGGGTAGGGGGGGTGGAGGGGTAGGATCAAGTTAATGGGGGAGGGGAAGGGGGAACTTGCCTTCAAACCCCCTCTCAATATGAAATCCTGGCTATGTCACGGTGTTTGCTTGCCACTCACACACATTACAGGACATCATGGGTGTCGTTAGCGGGGTGGATGGGGGACACCCCCCCCTAATAATTCAATCATTTAATCCAATAATTTACCTTACATGAGAAATTTTTGTTAGTTGAACTGTAATAATGGGATAAAGTAACTTATACGCTACAAACAGAAAATTCAATTCACAAACGACTCAACTCGATAACTAAACAATGATAGATAGAGCTTACAATATTCTGTGAAATACTACAATTTGTTTTCAAACATGGAGCTTCTCGTTCAACGGCTGCTACTGGTTTTACCCATCTCGTCTTGTGAGTCATAAAGAAGTTTCAGCTCCCTCAGACGGCTGAAGACATATTTGCATTCCACAATGACTCGAAAGAGACTGAACCCCGTTGCCCTCTGTTATGTTCACAATGACATCTTGGACTCAATCGATATTAGGAAAGTCACCGCAATACTGGTCTCCGGGTTGTCTTTTTTTTTCTTTGTTATTGAATTGAATTTTTGATGTATTAGGGGCATGGCTATGGACACAATTGATACAAGAAAACTTGGTAGCCTGCTACATTTCTATCACTCTAAATTCAGAAAACACTAGCCTACTATTATACCATATCCATCTTAATGACAATGTTAGTTATTTTTGCTGTTGTTTATTTCTTATATTTAATATCAAATATGATTTTTTATAAATTTACTTTTTGTTTTGTGAGCTTTGACTTAATTTCTTTTTTGCAATCAGATTTTGCGTGTATGATATATTTTAGTGTGACGATTTACCAAAACAAAGTAACAATAAAATTAGTTTTCAATGAAAATTTTTATTTCCCCCCTAAAAAATGTATAGCTAATGGCGCCCATGGAGGACATAAAATAACATGCTCAACCTTAGGGAGATTGCTATATCTCTCTTATATTATGTGAACTCATTCTACCCAGCCTGGGTTGGCCTTCGAACTGCTATTACTATCAAGTACAATTATTAAAAAAAATTGTCATATAGTTTTAGCAGTCCAATTTATTCTTAAAACTGTTGACAAGTGAAAACAAAACCATAATGCCCAACTTTCTAAGCAATAGCTTAATTTAACATTAGAGATGGCTTTTATTCGCCATCTCTTACATTCATTACTATTTCCAGCCTGTGGCCTGGATCAGTTTTTTTTTTATTCAAGCCATATATTTTCCGCTACAGGCTTGGTAGACCTATCATAGCTTCATATACCCGCCTCGGTGGCGTAGTTGGCTAACGCGCCAGTTGTGTTGAGTCAGACCACCAAGGACGGGGAGATCGAGGTTTGAATTTCGGTCGGGTGAACTGAGGGTGGTTTTTCCTAAATGGTTTTCCACTCTCCACGCAAATGCGGGTTCACTCCCTCTAAATTTAACCTTCCCATTTCCTAATCCATTAGTGTAATTAGTACTTAAGCGTACAACTCGACCGGGTAGTAAGACGCGGTGCTAAAATTAAATAAAAAAAAATAGCTTCATATGCCTTATCATCTAACTTAAGACTAGGATAGGCACAACCTCTAGTACCTGGCCGTTAATTTATCAATGTGAAAGGATAAACTCATATTTCCATCAATAAATTTTTGGCCATGCCAGGAATCGAACCTGGGACCCTTAGCTTAGTAGGCAGACACACTACCGACCGAACAAAGGTGTCAGACCTTTTATCCAATATTTTACGAATTCAAATATCAAATCTCAAATTCTGGTTCTCAAATTTGAAGTCTTATCTTGGGAAAAATTATGAACATAAGAGGAAAGTTAATATAAGAGAATAATATAAAATATAAATAGTAACTAAATAGTATTTTTTGCTAAAATGTATTCATTATTACATTCATTCATACATTTAGATAAGTGTTAAATTAATGCTCTAGTATGTTAGGTTTTTCCTATAATCAGGCTTATGTTACCCAGATGAAACACCAATATACAGTATTTTAGATATTAACAAATTCTAATCAAAATTTTGTGAAAGAAACAATAAAATTAGTGTTTTAAATCTTGAATTTGATATTTTCTCAAATCCTTGAATCTTGAATATATCCTTAAGGGTTCAAGGATTTGATTACTTAAAATAAATGTAATAGGAAACTTAATCACATTGTTTTGTTCCTTTAAGAGTACTAAATATTTATTTTTCTCCCAATTTGTTGTGATCTTTTCTCTTTTGAGTTGTAACCACATATTTGAAGAGTTCTTTCTTTGTAGGTCGAGCCAACTTGAAAAAGACCAATTCTGACTCTGATGGTCTAGACGTGGTGGCTACCATACGCATGATGGGCCCCGACGACTATTACGTTGTGACTGATGATTCTGAGTCCAAACCGGGGCCCAGCGGACTCTCCAAAACATCACAACTTGCAAACAAATCCATCACAAGCCCAGTCGTGGTTAAAGAGGAACCATTGGACAAGGATGATAATAGGTCACCAGCCTCTTCCCCTAACTCTCGCTTACAAGTGAAGTCCAACGCAGCTCTCGGTATACAGTCAGACAGCTGGAACAAACGAAAGAGCACTGATGGGACTGTCAAAAGAAAGATTTCTCCAAATGTTTCTGACAACAAACTGGACACAAGTTAGTTCATTTTATTACTTTCTCAGGAACTAAAAAATATATACAATTTACTTTTTCATTTCTGAAAAACCTTATAAGTCTAAACAATACAAAAAGGTTACTAGAACCGTAATTATTTATTTTTAGTTGGAATTTGGTATTTATGACCGGATCTAGGTCTAGTGGTCAGAGTTACACAGAGGTCTTGGGTTCGATCCCAGCTTTTTTCTGTGAACTAATGGATCTGGAATGGGGTCAAACTCAGTCTTGTGAGGACAAATGAGGAGCTACTTGATAAATAAGTAGCTGCCCGGGTCTGGAAAACTGAGATTAACAGCCAAAGGGTTTGCTGCATTGACCACATAACACGGTCTGCAGATGTTAGCGCTATAACCACTTAGGGTGGCGGCTGCTCGGTCAGTATAGTTCGATCGTGGGCTCATGCAATTGAGTTTTTTTAAAGAAAAAGCTGTTACTATTTAAAATTATTTTAAGCCTTTAAAATTATGTTATAATGACATTCTTGGGTACCTTAATTGCCTTTAAATATGTGAATAGAAAAAGATAAAAATATTCTTAAATGGTAAAACATCCAGGCTTTTTATTTTTCAAAAATAAATATTTCATTACAAATTAAAACCCATGCCACCCTCATTTAGTTAAGCCAGTAAAGTCTTATCTAAATATGTGTTCAAAGCCAATGTCTCTCACTGTAATTGGAATTTTATGCATAATTTTGTCATAGCCCCAGTTGCTGAAGATGGGGTGTCATTGACGAGTTCTGCAGCCAGCACTCCTTCTCAGAGCTCCTTCAGGAGTGAATCCCGGAGCAGCAAAGGGAAGATCAGGCCTACCATAGACACACTCAACCCAATTTTTAAGAAGCCTCTGGAAATGGGTATGAAAACATGCTCCTCTTTAAAATACAGCTCTGAAAGACCTGATGAAAATACGATAGAAACCCTACAGAGATAGGAGCCTACTCTACTACCATTTTGGGGAATATCTATTCAAAAATGCATATAATTATTTTTAGAGAAAAAAAGCAAGGCTACTACTCTTGTCTTAATTAAAAAAATTTTTAAATTAATTAAGATTTGATCTAGAAACATTTAGGCTCATTTATCCTGTTTTGCCATTGAAAAATAGTTGCGGGATGGGGAAGGCGGGGGGCCATGTTGAATCTCGGTCACTGTATTTCTAAATAATTTCACACACAACACCAAACATCTGTGTACATTTCACCTCCAATTATACTTTACTCTTCCCCACTCAATTAGTGTAGTTAGAATATGTACAGCCCAGTTGTACAGAAATATGCAAAGGAGGGGAAATAACTCTAAAATAAAAGTACCTTATTTTGTTCTTAAAATGACAAACTGAAAAATTAATATTCACTGCCAAATTCAAGAATAAAATCAAGTTTCTTTTCTTCTTTACTAAAATTATACATTTAAAAAAATTCATGGATTCAAATTTTATTATATTTGGAAGAAGCTACAGGAAAAGTGGATGAAAACACATTAAAGGGAACAAACACAATATGGCTTCTTTAATGAAACGAAGAACACAGTTCACACTTTACATTGCTGTCACTGGACAAAGAGCTAATGGCTGTCTCTTGAAGAAAATCAATCGTTATTGCCCAATCCACTGACCTAGGTTTCATTCTATCGGAACTCATCAGGGAGAAGTGTGGAACACGCAATGCAACTTCCTAAAAGAGGGGGGGAAAAGGAAATTAGTAAAGAATGATAGGACACTTAGATAGGAACATGTAAAAGGAACGAATAATATAAAGGACAAATGCAGGAAATGGACATTGGACGTGAATATATACCTCTTTGTCTAGAGGCATCAATGTAAAGTGTGAACTATGTGTTCTCATTTCATTGTAAAAGCCATATTTTGTTAGTTCGTTCTTATATAATATGCTTCCATCCACCTTTCATGCAACGTCTTCTTCTTCCAAATATAACAAAATACCTCAAAAAGGGAAAATAGGTGTTCCTTAAAGAGAAAGATTCAAATTTGATTTCAAGAACCTAAAGAAAATGTATAGTTAAGTTTTAAGCAAAATAGGATTCCATTCATATTTAATTTAAACCTGTTTAAGACAAAAATAACAGAAATAATGAATTTCTTTTAACTATATTGCCAACTTATAGCATGTCTTCTACCTATACAAGTGTTACTTATCACTGAATGTTTTCTTGTTCAGGCTGGAGACGAGAGTTGGTGTATAGAAACGCAATAGACAGCAGCAACCGACGTAATTGTGATGTGTACTACTACACCCCCCAGGGCAGGAAGGTGCGATCTTCAAAGGAGGTTCTGGATCATAGTAAGTGGCCGAGGCTAGAGTTCATGCCTAAACTGCCGCTCTTTATAGAGGTGTACAAAATATTCATATGCTATTGTTAAACTTCTCTATCCTTAGTTTGACTAATTTAGGATAGCAATTGGCCTACTTCAGGGTTAAATAAAGGATTTTAACTTTTCATGTAGTAAATAATATTTATAAATAATTACATTAGAGGTTCTCACAATATTGCTAAGGCTAAAAAATATAATATTTCAAGTATTTTAGGTGATTTTTCTTTCTATTTGTTTATTGAAGGAAAATATTATATTCAAATAGTTGTCTGCCTGTATATCATCAATAGGTCATCAATCTTCTGATTGGATTGCCGCAACTTTACACTTTTACCTATCTTGGGACAAATTTTTTACATCTTCGTGCAGTCTTCCACCAACATTATTTGCTATCTGATTTACTCCAGTCTTGGTCTTGGTCTACCTCTTGAGTTTCTCCCTTCCACATCTTCTTCCTATAATTATCTTTGTCAACCTATCATATCTCTGTATATGGTCTACCATATTAACTCTTCTTTGCTGTTTAACTTTACAAAGTTTCCTTTCTTTATTTGCTTTTATTAGCACGTCTTTATTTGATACCATAACCATCTATGATATTTTCAACATTCTTCTCAAGCCTGTATAAAGACCTTGGTAAATCATCGGCATCGTGGAACCCCTCCAGCTTGCCGGGTAGGGTGTTTGCAAGCAAGCTCTCGCCTATGCTGTCCATCCAGGAACATTTCTCATACATCATTCTTCCCCAGCTCTCACCTTTATTTTATACATTTATACATCTTCCTTTATCTTCTTCACGCACCTCCTTGGTCATCTAACTGGTCTCCTGACTTTCTATGTATGCACGTGGTGTTATTGTGTTTTCAATTCTTTTCACATTGCCGAACCATTTGAGTCTTAAAAAACTTAACCTTTCCTCCATTGAGTCCTTCACTTCTAACTTCTCCCTCACGTCCTCTTTCCTGACTATCTCTAAGTTTTATCTTCTTAAATTTTCATTTCACATGGTTCCAACTTACCCGGCTCTTTCTTACTGTGCAAGTTTCTAAACTGTATGTAAGAATGGGGACAGGGTATCGATTAAATATAGACTCATCTTGGCTCTCCTTAGCATCTTCTTGTCCCACATCAGTTGTCCTGTCGAATTAAAGAATTTTGACTCGTTGATCACTCTTAGAGTAATTCCTGATTTATGGTGCCCCTACAAGAGACCACACTACCTTGATATTTGAACTCTTGGATACTTTTCAGTTGTTCTCCTTCTAGACATATCCAGCATTTAGAGTTTTTTTACTCATATTCATCTTATACAATTTGAACTTGAGGACCCACATGTCCATTCATGCCTGTACTACCTCAGTGTATCTCCAAATCACCACACTATTCATGTATATTAGGGCATTTAGGTCTTCGTTCTTCTCTCTTTTCATGTCTTTTAAGTACAGCATCCATGGCAGTTACAAACAGCGTTGGTGAAAGAGCACTTCCTTGTTGAACCCCTATTTTGGTCTCAAAGCACTATGCCTTCTCTAATCTTGTAAATCATATATTTAATTATATTAAAAAAAAATCGTTTTTAGACATTTTAAGTGTATTTACATTAATACATGTTTTTATCACAGTCAAATTACCCAAGCCATTAAGTAAAGTGTTACTTGGTGTATTTTAGCAATATAAATTAAAACCGTTTCATTTTTGTTGTCTGGTCGGGTTCAAGAGCATGTCACCTCACTGTAAATTGTTAACTTAATTCAGCTCAATCAATTATGGCTTTGCTTTCTGCATTTTTTAGAAAACGTTGAAGATAAACTAACTGGTATAATTTCACTACGTTAAAAGTTTATAGATATAAAAAATTAAAATTAAATCCTATCAGCCATATCAATTCCATTTTTGTTCAACTGCATTTTGATGCAGTGTCTAGATGGAGTTAAGTAAATTTGTAATTTCTAAAGTTTTCCATTAAACTGGGTTTAACAATTTCTTAATAAAGTTTAACGTTGTTCCCAGTTGATGGAGTCAAGTTAACCTTGAAAAACTTTACATTCGCCAAAGACACACTCGGGACAAATGATCCTGAAAAGGAGATAGTGAGGGATGCAAGAAGAGTCAGCGGCAGGGTGAGTATTTGTTCAAGTACGTAACTTAAACACACATTTAGTATAAAACTACTAGATTTACCTCTTAATACCTGTGTCATACCTGTTCCTCCGAGTAGCACTTTTGTGGCTGAAAAATAAAAATGATAAAAACGTTGACCCTCCTCCTTTGAATACGTCTCATTCCAGTCCTGACTGAATTTGTTAAGATTAAATCAATAAATGTACCATTGCTTTGAGATATTTTTTTTAGTTTGGGAAATCTGATGAGTTAATTTTTTTCTTAGCACCGCATCTTACTACCTGTGCAAATTATACACCTATGTACTAGTTACACTAATGGATTAGGAATTAGGCTTAATTCAGATGAAATGCACCCGCATTTGCGTGGAAGGAGAGTGGAAAACCATTAAGGGAAAATCACACTCATTGCACTCTACTGAGATCAAACCTCGATCTCCCTGTTTTCGGCAGTCTAGTTCAACACGAGATTAGCGCGTTAGACCACGCTGCCACCAAAGCGGGGCTGAATTAATTAATTCGGAATCCTCTTTGCTGGTCTAAGGCCGGCATGTCCAACCGTTCCGTGGCTCAGGGCTGCTTAAGTTCTTGGGAAATTGGTTGTAAGCCATACATGAAATGTATAGAACCTAATGCCCAAATATAATAAATCATGAACAAATAAGCTGCAATCTGGACATGCCTTGTCTAAGGCATCATACTAGCGCAGACTGGACTGACACTGATGAGATTGAGATTCTAATCTCATTTGAGTGTATTAAAGGTGTTTTTTTCCTAAAATGTTTTCCATTCTCCTCCATGCAAATGTGATTACACTTCCTCAAAATTCAACGTTCCTCATCCCTAACACACAACACAATAGTGTAGCTAGTACATCTGCGTACAACCCAGATGGGTAGTAAGACGTAGTGCTAAAAAAGAATTTAGGTAAATATACTTAGTAAAATAAACAGCCTAATTAAAATATTTATATCTACTACAATAGTTTTCAAACATTAATTATGTACATATGTTTTTATTTGATCCCAAGGAACCCAGTTCAACACCACCCAAGAAAACTCCTAAAGCAAGGCCGAAACCAGTACAAACGAAGCTAAAGATGAACTTTGATGTAAAGACTGAGCCCGATTCTCCAACCCCACCCTCCCCTACGGTGTCATCTCTAAGCCCTTTGTCGCCTAACATGTCGCCAACTGTTCTGCTGAAGAGAGCAGTAATTCCTCCTGGCACAACCACCACGAAGAGCTCTTTGTTCACCAACTACCCCAAAATTAAAGTAAGTTTTTCTTAGGTTTATATTTTTTGTTAGTTGAGTGGAGAGGTTGAAAATATACCTAAAAAAAGTTTCAAGAATTTATTGCATATTTAGAAGTCACATTTCTTATTAATACATCTTTTATGTGTGTTCTGCCAGCTGTCTCGTTATGTAAAACCAGTCAAGAAGAAGCCAGTCACATCTACACCCACACCGACCGTTGTAGCTAAACCTTTAGTTAGCAATATTAAGATCAAACGTCATCAACGGTCACGGTCATCTGATGATGATAACCGTGAGAACTCTGATGATATGGAAATGGGAATGTTGCCCCCAACGTGGGAAGTAGACTCTGCTGGAAAGAAAGGCACCGGAACAATCAAGAACTCTTGGGGCAGTGCAAAGTGAGTACATAATAAATTTGTTCATTTTTTATAAAGATTAAACTTGAATAACATTAATTTATTATTGTTTCAAATTCAAATTGCTGTAACTAAACACTAACAAATTAAATCCTAACAGACTTTTAAGGCTCCATGACTATAATTTTTTTAATAGACAAATCAGTCAGGTTACACATTTTAAACAAATGACCCCACCACCCCCCATTTATAAAGAAAGAATGATTTCACTCTGTAAGCTTTAATTATTTGTCAAAATAGTAACAATTTTTATTTTTATTAATAATGGTTTTGATATATTATAGAGGTACAAAAATTACTATAATGGAAAACTTAATGCACTCTTTAAAGAAAAAAAAGTTACATTCCTACTGTTGCGATGCCAATAGATGGCTTAGAACCAGTATTCTACAGTTCTACATTTCCCATATTCCTTATTGATATTATTATTAAAATTATATCCATCCCCCCCCCTCCCCATTAAGTACCCACAAGCTGACTGGTTAAAATATAATAATAATCATGATCAGTTTCCAGCCTCTGGCCGGGTCAGTTTGGGAAAATTCCTCCATTTTCCTGTTTCCTTCCATCATTCTTCCTCCATTAATTGCTTCCATTCTTCTCCTCTCACTTGCACACTTTCTGAGTGTGTTCTGTGGAACATAAATTTGAGAGGGTTAGTAGTGACGTTTGCCTCAACATTTTATTACAAACAATTTGTAAGTTTTTCCAACGTAGACATGTTTGGACCTTAAAATTATAAATATATAAATACATACCTTATTTAAAAAATATAAACTCTATGAATATTAATTTGATTCTTGAGTGCACAAATTCTTAGGATTGTGAAAACATCAATGTGTTTGTCTATTCTTGAAGTTTTGCTCGATTATGATGTAATTGGTAATTTGTTTTTTATTGAGCACAATATCTGCACAACATAGTTTTTACTAGGAATGTGTGAAGCTTCGACTTTGCTTTGAATATTCGTTCACTTTTACTTCAATTCAAGAGTAAAATTTCAGATTCAACAAGAATGATTCTTCGCCAAAATAAAATATTTAAAGTTAAACACACATGTTTATTTTTTAAATTGACTCTTATTTCTATAACAAATAAATGTTGATGTAAAGGAAATCTGAGATAGTTTAATTACATTTTGGGATAACTTAATTAATTATCATTTTAAGACAAAATATACTAATTATGTTTGGAATATAACATTTTGTAGATTATATTTAATACCTAAATTTACCTAGCTATTCAAAGTATAATATTTTTATCAATCACAATTTTTTTAATATACTT
Source organism: Timema bartmani (assembly GCA_902151455.1). Classification (NCBI taxonomy): domain Eukaryota; kingdom Metazoa; phylum Arthropoda; class Insecta; order Phasmatodea; family Timematidae; genus Timema; species Timema bartmani. Next base: position 346,602 of record CABFWB010000075.1, on the reverse strand, counting down.
ACTTCAATTTGAATTCAAAAACATTTAATATTATTTTATTCAACTTCTCTTCGAATTGAAAAAGTTAACTTCGCACACTCCTAGTTTTTATTGAAGATGAACATTTTTTAAATGTAATTCATCCCTATGAATAAAAACTCATACCTTAGAGAGAGTGGAAGAGTTAAACTTGCTTTACATCTCTTTGTCATTTACATAATTCTAGTGAACTTGGATTAGTTTTACAGTTATTTTTCTCTGTGCGCTTTTCCACCCTTCTCTAAGCTACTTTGAGTGCATTTGCTCCAAGTGACCCTCCTCATCTCTATTCTGTGAACTCTGACTCTTCCCTAACTACAACTTGCAGGATATTTGTGACTCTCTAGCTTCTTTGTTGCAGCCAGAGACAATTTGTATGTTTTATAATAGAGTAGAACTTTTAAAATTCATAGTCCAAGGGCTACATACACCCACACACGGTGTACATGCTATATAAAAAAAACACATAAGTTACACAATTTATACATACATGAAAAAACAAGGAAAATTTAAACACAAAATATAAAAACTTAAATTAAAATAAAAAAAATTGAAGACTTATATCAGTAAGTTACATGTTAACATGTCACACAGAATCATTGAAAGCCGAGCCAACACATCCCCTATTCTAGGAAACACGCTTGCCACCTATACATAGTTCCCTATAGTTCCTTGCTTTATTTGTAAATAACGCTCTACCTTTATATGACATTCTTTGTATAAAGTGTGATTTAATGAAAATCATTAAGCTAGTTTTGAAATGAGTTAAAACTAAAGAAAAATAACAATGAGTAGGCTTCAAATTATCCTAGATCCATCTGTATTACTTTTTTTTAACTGAGAATTATATTAAAAGTGATTAGTTTATGTTTGAATGTAACCAGAGTATTATACTAGTTTGTGATTGTAATCATATAAACTGGTCTAATAAGTGAACCTCTAAATCACAAAGTATTTGACATTTGCACTGCAAATATAAACCTAATAGCGAGACACAAACATTTAAAAAATCTACCTTTACATGAAGTTTTAATTTTTTTAACCCTTGAATTAAATGTACAAATAAATATGTATAGGTGCACAATTAAATTTCATAATTGACAAATTCCTTCTTTTTATTTCTATTTTATTAAATATGTTACATTAAGTTTCCCCGAAAAGTGTTTTTGGGTCTTATTTTATTGAATCAATGTATTTTTAAAACAAAGTAAATACAATTTTTCTTTTAGTATTTAATAATAACAACCAGTGCTGTATTAATTTTTACATTATTTTCTCTAGTGTTTTTATTTGTTTTGGCCACTGGCTTATAAAGCCTTTCACGGCCTACACCTGAGTAGCGTTGCTGCCGCTTATAGACACTCGGGTAAAATTTCTTTTGGTGATAACCTTTTCCTAACTGAGTCAAAGGGTGCTGACAATGATTTCACCGACCCACCAAGCTAGGAGCCATCTTGCCAGGCCCTGTTACAAGCTTGTCGGTTTTGGCCCTGACCAGTCTCCTGACTGCACCGGTTGGGGTTTAGGCCCCAGGTTACGGCACTTGGTGGTGAGATCAGGATTGAGTAAGAGTTGCTAAGTAGGGCCTGCTGGGTAGGCTCCTTGTTTTGAAGCAGGGGAGTGCTCTCTCACCATCACTATTTGTAATGGTAATGGAAATGATCATGAATAAAGTGGTGAGGAAACTCTGGGAGGAAAGTATGGAATCCATGATATTTGCTGATGACTTGATTTCATGGGGGGAAGAAGGAAGAGGAAGTGAAAGAGAGTGGAATTAAATCTATCACGGTGAAGTGTGAAGTGATGCTAAAGACAAGGTTTGGTACAGTGATAAAGTTGAGAAAGGTAGAGTGTAGAATATAGAAGTGGGATTGAGGCGAAAGCTGGGAGTAGAGAGGATCTCATAAGAAGAAGGCAGCAAGGGGAGTTGTTCTATAGGGGTGTGTGGGAAACAGACCACAAGTGAGACCAAGAAAGAGATGGCAGAAGCATATAACAAAGTGTGCAAGTGAGAGGAGAAGAATGAAAGTGATTAAAGTATTAAGAATGGTGGAAGGATAGAGGAAGATGGAGGTATTTTAGGCTACTAAACTGACCCAGTCACAAGCTGGATAAGATTGAGGATGATGTTAATTTGATTTAGAAAGCTAATACCACTTAAGGGGCTTTAAATCTTTAAATTAAAGTTATTTAAGGAAATACTTCAAAGAATGTACAATGCCATTAGTGAATTAACCTAATTAAATTTAAAACCAAACTTCGAACAAATATCAAACAACTTATCTACGAGGGTTGAAGTCCTTATAATAAACATTGTCATGCAATTGAAAGCTTAAAACATGGCTAGCCTACTCACTAGAGGGATCTGGTGCTAGGAATTGTGTCATTTGCAAGATATGTGCGGCAAGAGGTAGACATGGGCAGCTCAAAATGGTGACTCGTTTGGAAAGATTGTTATTTTATGTCGAATTGCACCCAGCAGAGGATATCACTTTACATTTCTTCTTCTTTGGTGAATCGTGGTGTTTTCACTCCATGGTTGTTCACTTATTTCTAGGGGTGAAGTGATGGGGTCAGGTCTCATCACCAGTCACGATTCAATTCAGAAAACTGGACCCCTCCAACACATAGCACTGCAGTAAACTCTGGTGGGTTGTTTTTTTCTGTCATCTCACGTAGCACCTATCTTGCATAGCCTTTTGGATACAGCAATTCATTTACAATGATGTGTTACACAACACCATAGGATAATTCAAGGTCATTGGCAATACGCTGCCTGTATTCTTGAATGAGTTACTCAACATTTGCTACATTTATCTTAGTTGTTGAAGAGCTCTGTTAGCCACTTGGATCTGAATGGTCGTTTGTCACATTTTCCCTGCCAGATTTAAAGGCACTGCACTATTTGGCATCGTTTTGCCTTTTCATCACTCCACTGCCATACACTTTAACAATTTGACGACGAATCTCGGCTGAGGAAATATATTTTGCCCACAAAAAGTGTATCACTCTTCACACTTTGACAAGAGACCAGTTTTAAAATGAGTCACCATTTTAACTGCCCTTGAGCACTTGCTGTGCATATCATGCTAATGACACAACCAAAGTACTAGAGCCCTTTATTGAATAGGCCAGTAACATTTGAACTTTCACTTACATCGCAATGTTAAATAATAGGACTTTTAACTTCTTCCCCCCACCCCCACACCCTGATCGACACTCTTAGTAGATTTCATAACTTCCACCCCCCAACCCCTTGATCTACACTCTTGATTTCTTAACTTCCACCCCCCCAACCCCTTGATTTACACTCTTAGTTGATTTCAAACTTGGCAAAGGGGAATAAATTAATTTTTCCAGTGACCAACTATTTTCATTGATAGTAAAAATTGAAATTCATACTCGAAGATCGATTGGAGAAAAGAGTGACTGAAACAAATTGGACTACTTCCAACATGGCAGCTTTGAATGATCTTGAACCACATTTTCAATACATCTTACATTTTCAATATGTTCACAACAGAAGTGTTGACATTAGTAATTTCTACAGGTTTTTCTTCACTGTCTTCTTAATTTTTATTTTCATTGACTAATCATTGTTTTTCATTCTTCAAAGATTTGATGACATTCAACCTTTTTTTATTTTACCAATATTCACATGAAATGGAGGATACTGTTCATAGATTTTTTAATTATTCTTATAGTACATTAATATTAAAATAGTTTTGATTATTGAACTGTTTATCTTTTAAATCTGTGCATACATTAAGGACACTATCACTAAATATAAAACTTAACTTTAAATGTTGACAAACTCACAGGACCCTTCTTGTATTCTAATTACAAGGGTAATATCTAGTTGCTGTTTTTCATTCGTAAATCTAATTTAAATCTATTCTAGAAACATTTTATGATAAAATCATGTTTTCAAAGCATCAATAAATTCTTTGAATGTAACTGGATGATGCCAATCGGTTATTTTCAATTTCTGCCAAAAATTTGAAATGCAAGAACCATATGTCTCATATTGACTCCTTGCGCAAGTCTCCTGATCCCCCCTCATTCTCCGCCTCTTTTGTTCAGTTTGTCCAGCAACCTGCAAACCAGGGAATCTGCTAAGTCAAGGAAAAGTCAGGGAATCTTGACTTTATGGAATGTTTATATTATACAGTAGGGTCCCCATAGCCGCAGGTAATATGTTCCTATATCTACCATGCCTATGTGAAACCGAACTATTATGTAACATGATATTCATATGACATAAATATATTTGGTAAAGTTTAATTGATAAATTATTCACAGTAAGACATTACCAACTTTAAATAAAGTACATAATAATAAGGCATACTGTACACTACATTGTACTTAATATTCTCCATTTTTCTTGTTGCGATGATCACTGATGGTGATGATAATGATAACGGTGATATGATAGTACAATGCCCACAACGAGGAGATGAAGTGGTGTGATGGCGTAGGCATTGTAACTTATAAAAAAAATTATTTAGTTAAAAATAAATCAAATTGGGAAGCGGTAAACCGTAGATAACTGAAACTGCGGATACTGAATCAATGGATACGGGAGCCCAACTGTATTCCCCAAAAAAATACGCAACTCTTATTTACAATAGTCAAAATAACACATTTCTTCCTGTAAATACTCATCGCAGATCTCTTTCAACACAGTTGTTCCTATTGAGCACACTTATCTAAATTCTTGAAGTCAACATGTGATTTTTGGCATGGTTATGCACATGTGTGAGAATTTGATTACACTATAGAAAGAAGAAACTAAAAAAGAAAGTGTCTCACAACAATAATTTTAAATTGTACTGGTGTGAGGTGATCTTTTAATAGCTCAATCTGATCTCACTGCAATTTAACTTGATCACACCACCCATCACTTTTAGGCCAAAATACTCTAAACTCTTCATAGAGTGATTTAATGTTAATAAATATAGTGTCTGGAAAAACATTTAGTCCTGGAAAAGTCAGGGAATTTTAAAATATAGCTTGGCTGAACATCCTGTTGTTATCGTTGGTAGAAAATGAGTGGCTATCATTCCTTCCAAAAAAGACCATGTTTCTTGATAGTTTTAGATCCCTTACTTTTTTTTCATGTCCACACCTAGAAACCCAATAAAATATATTTTTTTAATTCTCTTTTCCAGCATTGTAAAATCTGACTGCCATTTTATTCATGTAAGTTTAGCCATTAAGTAGCACGGCTATACCTAAGAACATGCATAAATATATAATGATGCGCCAAGTTCATCACAAACTGTGTACTCTTTGTTCTTCCTGTCCTCTCTTGCTTCCGCTCCATCTCCTCGACTTCCCTACTCTACCTCGCACACGCGCACGGTTGCAGGGGCAGCAATAAACTGAGCGAGCCCTGCTCTATCCGGTGCTTGGGCGTTATGGGTCTTATCCCTTCACTACAGTGCCGACTGTGTCTGTGTCTCTACCATCCGGAATGTGTTGGTCTAGGCACCATCACTGAGACCATCCACAGCTATGTCTGCAAGGTAGGGCAGCTTGTCTAACTACACGAGATATTATATTATTCATCAAAGTTCTGCGAATGAAAAATATTTTATTGATATTTTTTTCTTTCAGAAGTTTTAGCCAGCATGTAACATGTTAATAAAATATTTTTAAAATTCATCAGCGAAGCTGCATGATTTTCATGAGATGCGAAATTTAAGACTTAATCTTCATGCCTAAAAAAAACTCAATGTTTTTAATATTCCAGAAACAATCTGTTTTGTAGCAAAAAATTTTGTTTTCACATGTGAAATTTGTATTTTAGTAAAAATATTAACTATATAACAAAGTTGGTGCAGAAATAAAAACTTAATTTTGAATTTATTTTACTTTTTACAAGACTAAATAAATGCAAGATAGGAAATGCATGTCATAAATATTAGAATGTTTTCCGTAAATACACTTTCATCAACTTGTTTGTATAGTTATGAAAACAGCGATGTTAATTTGAAAATATTTAATCTGCGTAAGATAATACTTGTTGAATAAATCTTAGTTTATAAACATTGGCTCTTGATCTTTTTTAATAAAAGAAAAATAACTTAGTAGGAATTTTGGTGTGCAATTCGCAACATTATTGATGAAAATACAAAAAACTGACAACAAATATGACAAACTTGTTTATTTAGTTTTTGGTCAATATATACATTTTTTACCATAAATATGTGACTATTTACTAGACTTTTTTTTTAAATCAATAACTGCAATTTTAAATTTAATGGATGCCAAATGAGCTCGACTGAATCACGATGTGTTTTTGTGGTTTATGCTGTAGAACGTAGGATGAACCAATTAAAATTGAATGAAGTTTTACTTTAACGATTTTGATTAAGTTTGATATACAGTGGTTCACAAATGTATAGATTTGAAATGGTAAATCAGGCAGGCCACTGATAAGGAAAACCAAAAATTATATTTGAATTCCAATCATCAGGATAAAACCTGTGAAAAGTGTGTACTTTTTTTTTCTCTTAGGAATTTAGAAATATTAAAAGCCTTTATTTAAAGGCATGACCAAACTCCATGAATTTTCTTAAACTCTATTCAGTATTAAATTTCCAGAAAAATCAAGACTACCTCACATTTTTATAATTAATGCTAATGCGAACATATTTGTTTTTTCTAAAAGTTTCTTTCTACCAGATTTCTATGATAGTTTTTATGTTGACATTGTGAGATGCAGCACATATGTGTAGGGAACATTTGAATAGATACTATTATTTAATTTGTGCTAAATTTTGACATAGAATCACAAATAATACTATAAATTACTATTACAGTTTTTAAGGTTAATTCTTTTGAAAATATCATGATGGTAAGTAATTAAGTTGCTGTCGCAATACATCATACATATGCATAAACTAAAAATTGTTAATAGACACTAGCAATAAGTTATTTTTATTTCAAATTAAAAATGTTTATTTCCTTTAGTCATAAATTGTCCGAACGTCCAAAAGATTAAAAAATATACCCTGTACTCAATTGAATGCTTAAAATTTTTAATTCAAATCACTTAAGCTGAGCTATTAAAAGACACCTTTTGAGCAGCTGCCATATTGAAATAGATAAAAGATCGAGAAACTATGTTTTTACATTGCTAGGCCTAGGTTCAAAGAATATCTCTGCCAAATTTTGTTAAAATTGGTTCAAACATTTGGTATCTAATTTGGAACAAACAGACAAATTTTTGAGTGGCCACCACCTTGAAACAGATAACAGTTGGAAAAGTCACGTATATGCGTTCTGCTTAGGCTCAAGGAATGTCCTAGCCAAATTTCATTAAAATTGGTCAATTCATTTGACATTTATTGGGGAATAAAGTTCCGGACATATAGACAAACAGACAAAATGCCTAATGGCCAAATTTAAACAGAACCTTGCAATGCTCTCTCAATAAATTTCAAAAAACATAAATATTATCAAATCATTGTGCTGACATTTGTGATTTGATAAGATATTTAATGTTAACATACAAATTTTAATAGTTGCTCAGTAGCTCTATTTAATAAAAGTTGAAAAGATAAAAGAAAGAGACTTCCACAATTGAAACATGACATAACACATGACAGTAATTTTCGGGCCAAATCAGCTCTCTTATTCAGCGGTAGAGAGTGAATCACTGACTGGACTATGGTTAGAGCTTGATCGTTGTTGCTTAGGTTCTGCAGTTGCTTATTTAAACTTAGATTCGTGAATGTTGTGTGTGTGCTTGGATTTTTTCAAAGAGTTGACTGTTTTGAAAAGGATAGAGAAAGAGTTGGTTTTCTCAGGTTGAGAATAAGGGAGTTTCTATATTTGGTTATTATATGTTCGAGATCAAGTTCCTACTGACAAAAGATGAGAAGCATTGCATTTCAGTTCTATAGCTTGAGTCAAAATCCTAATTATATATTTTACATGAACTACTACTGCTTTGTTTGGGTTTTTTGGGGTATGTATATAAACAGTGATTATTCATTCGTTGTCTCGGGAACATTCTTATGTTGAGGTCATTGTATTCATCAATACATTGGTGGCATTTTAATTGGCCTTTCATAGCATACTCCTTTTGTATGTGTCTGTCGCATCTTAATACATGTTCAAGCTATATGCATGTATCATAATTACTCTAATGGGGTAGGAATGAAGAAGGAGACCTTTCTGTGGAAGGAGAGTGGAGAACCATTTAGGAAAAACTACCCTCAGTAGGCTCGACTGTGAATCAAACCCCGATCTCCCCGTCATAACAGACCAGTCTAACACGAGAGTGACGGCTTGGACCGTTAGGCCATTGAAGTGGGTGAATCTGCGCTTGAATGAGTTGGAAAGTTGGTTAATCTTGCAGGTGCATCTTGGTTTGTTGCATGGATGGGAACCTCTGGTCTGATGTGGTTTGTTGTCATGGTGACTGGGTTGGGTAATTTAAGGTGACCCTGAATGTTGTGAAGATTAGGGGAGCGCGGTTGAAAAGATTTTGTGGAAGAGGTAATGAAGTTAGGATGGATATAAGTTTCTATAATCCCTTATGATATCCTCTTTTTATTGTATGTTAAATTAGGTGTGGATACTATATATCTTTTAAATTCACGACCATAAAGTTAAAAAAAAAACCATGTTGAAATTTGTTATTCAGGTAGAAAGACAATTATAAACAATCAATAATTCGAATATTATTTTTTTGGTCACTCTTTTAAACATGGTCATTGCTTCGGTGACCGCATGGTTTAAGGCGCTACTCTCGCAATAGACTAGACTGTCAATGGCGCGGAGATTGTGGTTCAATTCCGGTCGGGTGTACTGAGGGTGGTTTCCCCTAACTGGTTTCCCACTCTTTCCAAGCAAATGTTGGTATACTTCCTCTTAGTTCAACCTTCCTCATTATTAACCCATTAGTGTAACTAGTACAGAGTGTATAACCTGATTAGGTAGTAAGAAGTAGTGCTTAAAAAACCTGGGCATTGATAATATGAAAATATATGGGCTGATTTTCAAGTCTTACTAGGGTAACGGGGGATGGTAGGGAATGAATTATTTTGTTAAAGTTGTTTTTATTTCCCTATTTTAACTTAAAAGGAATTGATAAAACTCAGGTCAATAGTCAAGTTTATTATACTAATGTACAAAAGAGTTCCCCAAAAACTCAAATTGGAATAAGTGCTCACAAAACCCTAGAACTAAATGACAAATTGTGTTTTATAATACAAGGTTGAGCCTTAAGGTTATTTTTAATCATAATTCAAGAGTTTTTATTTGAAATCAACTGAGGATTTTAACTTTTAGGGATGGTTAGAAGATTAAACCATTGTGCAAAGGAACTTGAAACTTCCTATAAAGTGTGTCAAAACTGACTTCTGGTAGAGGCTTAATTTTTTTTTTCTTTCACTATAAGCCTTATTTATACTTGTATTTATGAATAGAAAAACTCTTTATTTGGTACCTAAATTATGAATTTTTTTTCTTTGAAGTTTCTAATTTAAATGCCCAACACTGCTGTGAGCCACGATATATCAAGTTTTATCAAAATATTATGAGGTAGAGGTTTGATTTATTCTAAAATTAATATTAAATAAACTTGTGAGCCATCATATCAGCTTGAAAGGCTGTTTTTCACCTAAAATGTGATACATTCATTTTCTTTATCATACTTTTTTTATTTGCAACTAGCCATTTTGTAATTATACTTTAATAATTAGCATAATTAGAAAGATATATAAATTTAATTGATTATGAACATTTGGGTAGCAAAAAATTCTATGATTTTATAAAATATTAATTTATTTTTTATAATATATTAAAACTATATTTTAGACTGTATAGTTAGTTTTTGCTTTTAAGAAAATTTATTTTATTTGATGTTTAGTTTTAGATATTGGAAAATAAACATTTGATCTGTAATGTGTTTCCACGCTTTTACTAAAAAATCATTCAATTAAATTAGTATGGTAAAAAAAACTCCATAAAATTGTTTGTTTTTGACACCTTATTTTTGTCTCAATTGAATTTGTAAAGCTAGTTTTTCTCTCTCAGAATTGCCAACAGGAAATCAAAGAAGGCAAAACTTCCCTCGTCACTGTGTCCAAACTTTTTAGTCCCGCCGTTGCCAAGTCCATGAACACTAGCAAACTGGTGAGCCCTAAGCTGTCCCCTGCCACCAAGCCCCCTGCTCTAACCCCTATCAACATATTTGGGATGAGTAAATCTGCCAATCTCAAGGCTGGTCAGAATGTGCTCCGTTTGCCCACTGTCCCAACACTCCGCCCCACTACCTCTCCCCCAAAAATATCACACCCAGGGGAACCCCAGAAACTACAAACTATATCCCGTTTGGTGAAAGTCTCTGCCAAAAACAGAGACTCCTTGTTGTTGCCAAAGATCCCACTGAATGTGGCTGCCGCCAAAACAAACACAGTTCGCGACAAAACAATTGTCGGTTCTGTCACAACTTGGTTGCCTCCCTCTTCCACCATTCAATTGAACTCCTCTTCAGCCAAGTCTACGGTTTTGCTCCCTCCTACCACAAGTATAGTTACATCTAGTAGCACGCCCAATGCTACCACGGTTGTTTCCCCTGAATCGTCTGCTGCCTCTCGGGCACTCTCCGTCGTTTGGATTGATGGAAGCAAGTATGTGGTCACTCCAAAACACAACGTCATGTCAGTCTCCCCCTCCCCTGCACTAACTGCAACCACACCCAGTCTCCGCTCCACCACAGGAGATACCACTCCTTCTGGAGACAAACCCCCAGTAAGTTTGACCATCCCCTCGACAACTCTCATAGCTGCCAGTCAAGGTTCCTCTGTTCAGACTTCAACACAGTCCATGTTGGGGCAGTCTCAGGTATTGCTTGCCACTTCTGCCAGTGGAGGCCAGTCAATGAGTATAGTCCAAACAACATCTGCTAGTTTCACTCAGCAGCAGTTGACTAGTTTTGTTTCTGGTGCATCAGGAACTCCTATCCTCCCAAAACCTTCCCCCACATCTACCTACATTGTGAGCTCCCCTGGTACAGCGGGGATACAGAATCCCGCAGGTGTGCTCCTTGTTCCCCTAATTACCACCGGGGACAGCAAAGGGACCCCACAACACCCGCAATACCTCATACTAAATTCTCCCACTGGAGGACTACAAGGTGGCAGTTTCATCGTGAGCAGTCTTCCCTCTGCGGCTCCGCAGTCTTTAGTGCAGGATGCATCTGCAGAGGAAGGGGACATGTCAGATGAAAAGTAAGTGTGTGAAATGCAGCACATTACTCACTATAATATGATATGCTATAAACTTGGTTATTACTGGACAAAGTTTCTAGAGTTGCTTTAAATCACTTAAAATTCTTAGTTTCATTATAGGAAGCCAACATTTATCCGTCGTTGCAAGTACTCGCTCTTATTATCGTTAACATCACTCACAGATTTAAAAGTATTTTTTCATGTGTATTTAAAAAGGCATTAACTTTGTGTTTTTTTACTCTCAAAACAATATAAATAAAATTCAGCCGTGAAGATTTTCATCGTGTACTTCATTTACCAACATTTTTATTTAATATAGTATACAGTTACTATTCAATATTCAACAAGAAACCTCCGCTTTGCTGCACAGCAGGGATTCTTATTGTCGAACTTTGTAATTGGTCACAGAACATCAGACAAAACTAGGTATGGGTCTAAGAATCCCTTGAATCCTTAAGGATATTTGAGATTAAAGGATTCGAGAAAATTTCAGCTTCCAGACTCAAATTATTTTTAAAAAATATATATTTTTAAGTGAAATTATGTTTATAGCTCTAATACTGCTAGTTGGTGGTTCGACAATTAATTTAACACTCAACTGAATGTCTGAATGTTATAATGACTGGATTATAAGAATTTAGTTACTATTATTATTTTCTATTTTATTATATTTATATTTCCTCATGTTATTAATTATTCCAAGATTTGTATTGGTAAAATAGTGGATTCAACCCAACTCTAGACAAGACCAACTGATTTTCAATAAAAATGAGAAAGTGCAAGCAATTATAGTTTGCAATTTTGTTTATTTTCAATAATAAATCTCTCTCTCCAACCCTTTTGGCTTTACGGAGTCTGTCTAAAGTTAGTTACATGCTGTTATAATATATTGATCATCTAGTTGATATGTTCAGTTATTTGATTAACAAGACCGATCAGATTCTTTTTTCTCCACCTTTTCTATAGCGTTTTATTCGTGCACTTTTGAAGAATTGTACCTGTATTTGTGCGTAAGGAGAGTAGAAAACTATTTGGGGGAAACTTCAATACACCCGACTGGAATTCAAACCTTAATCTCCTCATCACCGGCAATCCTGTCAAATATGAGGGTAAGACGTTAAATCATGTGACCACTGATGCTTTGCATAACTATCCTTATAGGCTACTCATAACATACTCACTTCCATTCAAATTTTCAATATTTCTAAAATTAGCAACTCCAAAATGAAGAGATTAATATAATAATTTAACTTACAAAACAGTTTAAATTTATTTAATTATCGTTTCACTTGCACTGATGAACACACTGACTAAATGTCAAGTTTATCAAATTTGCCAGTCCACCTCATTATGTAACCTCCTAAACCCCTCAATAGCCTCATCCCTTTTTGGGCCAAATATCTTCCTAAGCACCTTGTTTTCGAACAGCCTAAATTTGTTTCCATCTTGTAAGGTGAAAGACCACATTTTACATCCATAAAGAACAACAGGTAAAATTAGTGTGGTTAAATGTGTAAAGCTTAGACTGGTAGTAATAAATGGAGCAAAAAAAACTTTTCTTAATTACCAAGGTTATAGTATTGACATTAACTGTCTTTGGAGATGGCAATTTTCCAGTAAATTTTAGAGAAGATTTCCCTGGGTTGTGCCTCATCAAGTAGTTGTAGCGGCTGGGCTTAGGTAAGAAGGCATACAAAATTCATGTTGACGTTTTGACTAAATGTTTTAATTTGATTGACTTTACTTTACAAAGGGTAATCAGAAATGTCTTTTTATTCTTGTTTTTTTTTAAATTTCAGTTCCTTCAAATAGCAGGCCACCATTTTAAACTTAGTTAATCACAGAAGGGGATGTATTCATAAATGCTTTGATTATAAAATATCATATACCCCCTTCATTGGCCACTTGGTCTAAGGTGCTACTCTCAAGTTAGACTAGACGGCCGATGACTTGAGAAATTGAGGTTCAAATATCTGTTGGGTGTACTGAGAGTGGTTTTTCCAAAAAGGTTTTCCACTCCCTCCACACAAATGCAGTTAAACTACTATTAAATTCTATCTTCCTAATCCCTAAAACCATTAGCGTAATTAGTACACAAGCGTATAACCCAACTGGGTACTAAGATGTGGTGCAAAAAAAAACTAGCTGATCCACAGCAGACTTGATATTAGTTTAATAGATAGATAGAAACTCTCATACATCAGGGAAAGTAATGATTGCAACGTTATTAAAATGGGTGTTAGGAAAAAACAAAAACTAAGATATATATACTTTTTTTTTAGAAAATTTTGGAACACTTTTTACAAGTGTATCATAATAACATGCATCAAGCTGTCCTTTTGTAACTGTAAAATTGTGTGGTTTCAAAGAACATTATGTTTTAACTTGTTGGTTTAAGAATCAGTTTTCATTTTTAATAATTATTCCAGTATGATCTCCAAGTTTATGACATGTCATGTTTGAATGAGAACCTTTTCACTGATTCGAGAAGCACACAACCCTATAGTTAAATTTGCAATAAGTAAAACATTACTGAAAATTAGTAACCTTGCAGATCTATGGATGTTTGAAAGATAACTATCATCTTCAAGCTTGTAACTTGGTCAGTAACTAATTAAATCAAATATCTACATATCAATAAGTTATTCTTAGAATCATTCTTTATTGTGTAATAATTTCATAAACATATAAATCTTATCAAAGCCTAAAAAGAAAAATATATATATAAATTTTACTTCAAGATGATTAATGGTTTCAAAAGAAAACTAAACTTCATTTTATTTTTAAACCCACATTACTTTTGTTAGTAGGTTAAGTACATCACAAAACTTATACCCATTAGGTTCAATTCTTATAGAGAATTCTAGGGATATTTTAAAATATATTTAGTTAGTTTGTTCATTGTTTATTGAGTAGACATGAAAAATATAAATATCCTTCATTGTTGTAACAATCTTAGTTAAAGTAAACTTCATTCATAAATAAAGTTTTTCTGGTAACTATGGAAACTATTATCTTATGACATCACATTGTTCCAAACATATGTTTGAATAGAGAAACAAATATCTGAAGTAAAGGTCTAACCAACAAGATTGTTTGAATGTTGACAATGAAAGCTTTTTATATTGTTTTCAAAAGAATTTCACTATCATCCATTGAAATTGATCATCTATAAAACAGTATTCTGTTATGTAGGTATTTGTCACAAGTAACTCATGTTCAGTAATGTGTTTTTTTTATTAGTTTTAAAGAGGTGTGAAACTGGGTTGAGGGCATTGGTGTAAAGAAAGTACACAGTTCTTCAACCTATTTTTGTCATACTAAGTATATTTTCTCAATTTGCCCATGAATATTTAATGATAAACTTCACTTTATCATTCATAAACTTTCTGGTTTTGTGCTTCTTATTTTTGTATGTATTAATTTATTTGTTTTGTTTTTACAGATACATTAGTTGTTTGTGCGAATTTCCCCTTTATCTGTCCTTTTCTCTCCCTTTAAAAACCCATCTCCTTTCTCTGCAGGTTATTCAATAATTTTGTTGCTTAGTATTTACACTGTTAATTACTAGTTTCTAAATAAGATAGAAACTATTCTAGTAATTTGTGCACTCAGAATGACATTGTATTATAACTCCATTGAATTGGCATTATTTTGTGTCGATGTGAACTTATTTTTTCTGATCCACAAAGTATAGGCATTTAAGGTAGTTAAATTATCCAACAATTTTGGTGTAATCCGTATTCACGGTCAGGCTAAATTACAATTCATGCCATAAATTGTTTTTAATGCAGGGAAGTCTCCTGAACAATAAAGCATTTTTAAGAAATATTTATGTTTGGTTTTAACTCAAATGATACCTATGTTCTTTTATTATTTTACCATAAAATGTCTTAGGTTAGTATGATATATTGTCTGCATTAATTGTATATTGATTCACATAATTCCTTAAAAGGTGTTATTAGAATTCCCACTAATTTCTATGAGACCAATCGATATATTTTTTCCCCCCAAGTAACATGCTTAATTAAAATATATAAGTAGTGTCCCAATTATATGGAGGTTAAAGGAACCAAGGTGGCATTGGATGGAAAACAAATTCTGATATGGAACATTAGGTATGTAGATCCTCTGCATAGCAAATTAAAGTTTAGTTAACCTATTGAAATTTGTCCCCACGCAACATGTGTTTACTTAATATGGGCTTTTTATAAGTGGGTAATAATATTAAATGACTGAACCAGTTTAATGTGGATAATTTCCTAGACAAATCCCACAAAACTTAAATTGTAGTATCACCTCAGATAATCTGGAATCTACTGTGTATGTGTTTTGTCTATCACTGCCAAGTAATACTTAACAACAAAATTGAAGCAAAATGGGCTGTAGAAAACTTATAGTGGTTAAATTGTCTGAAAAAAAAAAGACCCGATACGAATCTAAAAGAACAGTGCTTTGAAATTCTGTTATAGTTCTTGAAGTAATTGAATGGTTCCTGATATAACTAAAAACTTAAAGCATTAATTCCAATATTCAAATAAATTAAAAAAAAAAGTATACTTGGCCATGGGAATTGAACCCGGGACTTTTGGTTTAGTGCACCACTGGTTTACCACTAAGCTTTCCAAGGATTGTCCCATACTCAGGGTCATTCTTCGCTCATAGTTTAAGGCAGAGATACGACTGATGTTCATAATTATAATCATTCATTCTCCACTCTTCACCTTTCATATATTCTTAGTTATTATATAGCATTGTTTTCCTCCATTTTAATCTCAATAGTTGTAGAGCTATATTTTCTCCGCCCCCAGGATCATAGATGATTATGTTGCATTTTCTCGGTTTCTCTTTAATGTTTTAACACTGAGTATATTTTATGGTCTAAACACAGGTTTTTTGTTTAATTTATTCAAATGAAGTAACACTTTACACAGAAATTATCACAGTCAGAAGTAAAAAAATTTTTTTTTTTGGTATGCGGCAGCTTTAAAGTTTGAAAATCTGGATGTTAGCGCACCACGGACCTTAGCTACAACAGGGTTGCAGGCAATGTGAAAAATGGAGCCTTTTTCCTTGTATAAAGCCAGAGAAGAAGGCTTCTGGAACCTTCCAATTTCATGAGATTTCACCATTATTTTGCAAGATTTTAAAAACAAGAGAAAGAAACAAAGTTATTTGGGAGTGATTTGTGTTTCACAAATACTTGGAAGAGGGGTGTTATGCCAGAGAAAGAGAGTCATCAACAACATAAAAAATAAAATAACCACCCAGGGTTGTTAGACCAGAAGAGATTTTATAACACATATAGAGGGGTTCATTGAGTCTAATATTATAAAATTGTTCATCAACTTAAAATCTATTAGGGATGAGAACTTTTGATTTGAAATATTACGAAAGGAAAAATCTATATTATTACATGGTTAATTGTAAATTATTCTGTCATGATTGTGTTTCGGTATTGATACCAAGTGCCTGTATACGGTCTTGGTATAGCCACAGTTTATTTATGACCAAATCTCTTTGGAGACTTACAGTCGGAAATAAATTGGGGAAATTTGTTGTGAATTTAGAGCTAATTTTAATCGAGTTCAGGTATGTTAACCTAAACTAATGTAAAAAAACAAAAGTAAGCTGATTGTCCTATTGATTGATTAAAACTGTCCTATTGATTGATTAAAACAATATTGCTATTTTTCAAATATCACAGCTACTGTGATCTGGTTTGTCATGTCTACCTTATAATTTATAGTGGCCATTTTCATCATCAGTTTTACAAAAACAAGATGCAAAAGTCTATTTTTTCGATATTACAGTTCCTGACATATTTTCCATTATGATTTTTTTTAAATTTGTATGGTTAGTTTCCGATACATAAAATTGGATGGGTAGTGTGATTTCAAAACCATTGCAAAATGTAATTTCTTAGGGCTAGGATAAAACACTTGTGTTTGCACACAATTAAACTTGGTACTTTCCTTTTAAGTGTTAAGTAGTATGGTTATTATATAATAATCATATGTGTACAAAATAAATGTAGATTCATGCTAGTTATAAGTTGTGCGTTTGACATAATTTTTAAAATTATCAAGAATAGATCAGGCTTTAGCCACTATAACATATATTATGAAAAGTGAGTAACTTCAATCTCTATTCCAGATAACAATTATTTTAATTCTAATTATTTGTGGCTCAATTTTTTTAAACAGCATATTCTTTTTCTCAGTGAATGTGATTTTGTTACTCTCTCTACTATTAGGATATTGATACTAATCTAGATTATGCTATTTTTAATATTGAAACTCTTTGCTTATTGTCAAGTTTAAGTTTAACATATGTTCACCTTCATTGGTGGTTGTCCGGCCCAAATGTCAAGCTCATTTAGCTTGCCAGTGAAAAGGAGGTAAGAGTTCAAATCTCGGCCGGGTGTTTTAAGGGTTTCCCTTAATTCCTCCACGCAATTGGGGATACATTTTCTCTAAATTCTATCTATCCCTTCCTCTTCCCTACGTTGGTTTGATGAATAAATATGCGTATAACTCCAACGGGTAGTGAGGTGCGGTTTGAGTAAAAACCATTCTCATTATTATATTTTCTAAGATTTCTTGGTTGATTGTCTGTTTATGTTTATAAAATATGGAAGTTTTAGTTTTATGAGAATTTTTCTGCAGGGGTTTTAGCTCGTATCATTTCTCACTGCATCCTACTAATCCAGGCTCTACATATTTAACTATATTATTGAATCACAGATGCAGGTAGAATTTAAAGGAAATGTACCCACATTTGAATAGAAGGAACGTGAGAAACCATTTAAAAACAAACATCCTTTGTTCACTTGACCAAAATTCAAACACCGATTTCCATGTCATTGGCAAACTAGATCAGACAAGCTAGACATTTAGTCTGCATGTCCACCAATTTGGGTTTGAACCAATTGAAGTGCTTCTCATACTTTAGGTTTTTTGTTGGAATTTTGGAATGTTGAAGTTTAGTATTAAAGTATCTCAAGGCTATTATTTGCAGCCCATAAAGGTTCTTACTATTTTAAACGCATCACTCTCTGGGTGGGCAGAATGCCCACTTAAGTTAGATGGTTGAATAAACCTTTGATCCAAATATTTTCACTGTTTGCTGTACAACTGCAAATAAACTCTTCATTTGGCAACTGGTCATAATACCAACACAACATCGTTTCTATTATTATTATTTACTAATAAAACTATTTAAAAGTAATGTTAAGTTTTTAATGCCGACTTAAAACTAATAGCATATTCTTAACAAATGAACTTTTTTTCTTCCAGACTATTCACCCCATATTAACAACGCAACAACTGAAATAATCACTTAAACATGGAAATTGAGAAAATTTAGGTAATATTTACCACTTGGTAGAAATAATTGACAAAGCTCATCGGAAGAAAAAGGCAAAGAATCCAATACACAAAGGTTGACATCCTCTTAAGTAGATTAAATGTTTTGAAACTGTGACATGATCTTCTTAAAAAGTTAAAATAATTAGACTATTTTCTAATCACTTTTCCCTACCTTTCTTTCCCACTCTCGCGGCTTTATTTGTTTACCACTTTTAAAAAAAACTCCATGGCGTCCGCTCGCTATCAAGCCATACAGACCGAGCGGCCGCTGTCTTTTGGTGAACATAGTTCCATTTTATGCGGATAGAGGCTGTCATGTGGTCAGCACAATGAACCCTCTGGCCATTAATCTCAGTTTTTTTAGACCATAGCTGCTACTTTTTCATTCAAGTAGCTCCTCATTTGTCCTCGCGAGGCCGAGTTGACCCCATTTCATACCCACTGCTTCACAGAAAATCAGGAAGAACCTGGAATCGAATCCGGGACCTCTGGATCCATAGCCAGGAACTCTTGATACTAGACTAGGTTAATAATTGATTAACAGCCATATATACTTTACAAGATCGCAAGTACTTGTCTCCTTTTCAATGAAGGGGTATGTGACTCACGAAAGGTTGCTGCTATAGACCAATGTTTCACAAGCTTTTCACCAGGGAGGCACAATTTGATATATTCCCAATACTTCATAGCACCCCTGGTTCAAAACTTTCTCATACCCAGGCATTATGAGGTATGGAAACTCTTAGTAATAGACATAATTGAAATATACTTTTTGAGATTTTAAATACGCTGTAGAAACACTAAAATAAAACAATCAAATGATTTTTTCCTTACAACTTGTACTTGAATTTCCCAATATTTTCATAGCACCCTTAGGCAACATTATAAAAATTGCTGTTCTATTCCATTTTTTTCATGTACTTAAATTTACCAAGCTGCACACTACTCGAACAGTATTTTCATTATTTCTTTGTTTGCGAGTCGATAAGCAATTCAATGTGTTTATTATTTAGCCCACTAATGATGATTACCTTGTTACATTTTTCCTGTTTGTTTAGGGTTTTTCAATTTTGTTGAGTATCCATTGCGTGCTTGACAGTTTTGTGAATCTCTTTTTATTTAATAATCGACTTTAATGTGAAGTTAAGGCTACCGCCTTTTTCTTACACTTGACCAATACAATTAAAATGAAATTTAACAAAATGATATATATAAAAAAAAACACAAAAAAAGTATAAAAACTAGAGCTAAAATACACAAGGAGTATGTAATATGAAAACGCCACGCGCACACACATACACACACAAGATGTGATGACGTCTCACCTTCCTCAATCTCACGAATGAGCTTCCACACGCAGCTTATTTGCGACTTTTCGCTTGAAACCATTCAATTCTAATTTCCTTACATTGTTGGTTAGGGTATTCCATGAACGAGAAGCTGAAACAGTGAAAGAATTTGAGTAATTATTGGTATTATGAAGAGGAATGAATAAAGTTGAGTTTTCTTGTAATCTAGTGTTGAAATTATTATTAGAGTTGAGCGAGCGTATACGTGAAGAAAGGTATTGTGGGGAGTTGGAAGTTGATAGTTTCTTTATTATGGTTATTGAGTGTAGAGTTCGTCTTTCTTTAAGCCGTAGCCAAGTTAGTCTCTTATAGTATGGAGAAATATCCTGTTATTTACTCCTTGCAGATGTCTTTGTTTTTTTAGTTAAGACTTTTGAGAACTTTCACTTATTTAGGTTGGAAGAATATCTTTTTCTCAACTATCAGTTAGTAAACTGTTTATATTTACTCTTTAATTTAATTCTCGACAATAATCGCTATTTTTTTAAATCTCTCTGCCATCAAATTCTATAAGCTATTTTACAGCTATCCTTTGATCTCAGGTAATCTGGATCTCAAATATCTCCCCTCTCTCTCTCTCTGCTCATTCTTTATTTCTATTATCATTCATCCCAAGTGTTTTTTCTTTTGGGTGCCAATGTCTGAATTGGACCTGTATAGTTTTTCTGGTTTGATTTATTTTGTTCTAATTATGGCTTTGTTTGAACTGACATGGGGAATAGCTTTTTTTATTACTTTTCTTTTTGATGCAACATTTGCAGTACATTGTTTGGAGTCCATAACAAATAAAAGGACTGTGAAAAAATACCACTCTACTTTTTTTTTATGTTTAAAGTGTGTTCGTAATTGCATTAATTTGAACCGGTGCTTTCCTATCAGACTTTTTTTTTTACTTTCATGTCAGTGTCATATTGTTCTATAAATATAAACAATCAATTTAAATGTAAATATGTTCACTTTAAAGAAATCACACAAAAAATTATATTTCAAAACTAGGAGATTACAACACAATAAAACAACAAAAGGAACTTTCTTATTAATTTTATGTTAAATAATTTCACTATCTGCTCTAATCAATTACATTGTGTTCCCATGTAATGATACACTCCAGATGAGGACAATACATTCTTGAATCTATATTACATACATAAGATACACACTTTTGTTCCAGGGCTGGTGATGGAAGTCGCAAGCGCAAGGCGGGCAAGCAACAGGGCGAAGGCCCAGTGACCAAGATGGCCCGTGTGAATTCCGGACCTATTATGCCTCGGTTGTTTGTGAACGCTCAACACATTAGCTCGGGCTATGGTGCACTCCTGCACTTGTTCCAGTACCTCAAGGTTCAGGAACTGCTGCGTGCCGCTCTAGTGGACAAGATGTGGCATGATCTGGCCGCCCATTCTTCACTGGTGAGTAGAAATTATTTATACTAATATAATGTATACTTAATAACTTAAAGGTAGGGTGGGGGAGCTTGAACAGGCAACTCTGCGATCCAATCAATATTGATCAACTTTTAGCCATAGTCCAATCAGTGTTCTATTCTCTTCTACTTAAGACGAGGCTTGACATACCTTAAAAATTACTATCTGTGTTGCTTTTAAAATTTGTAGGTAAGTGTGTAAGCCCTACCCTTGTATCCTCCTTTCAACGATGATTGAATCCACTCATTTGATACCATTTGTTTATTGTGACATAGAAAATATATATTTCAACACAACTGAATTTACTTACAATGGCTAAAAATAAACTAGTCCACTTTAGTGCTAAAACTCATCATCTTTGGAAAATTGAATAACTCCAATATGCTTGCTATTAGCGACCAACCAATCAACTTGCTGTATTTCCTAATTGTGTGTGCACGCGCACGGGTTGAAATTTGGTAGAAAATTATTAAGGGTGTGCGAAGGCCACTTTTTAAATGCGAAGCAAAGTCGAAGCAAAGCTTGAAACTTGCGAAGAAAAGTTGAAGTCGAAGGCCTATATTAACACACAGGCTTACTGATAAGCTTAGTAAATTACCAAAAAAGTTTTAATATCTACTTAAATCGTGGAGTTGATAAAATTATTTTGCAAATTTTACATATACATATCTTTTATCTGCATTTCTTTGATAATACTTATAAATTAAATTCTGTTTTCGTTTCCCACTTTCCGTATCAGCCATTTTGAATAATAAAAGAAAATGCGAAGAAGCTATGAAAAACTTCTGTGACAAAATGCACTTGTAAATTTGTCACACATAATTCCAAAGAGATAGAATATTAAGGACTAAACATTAGACAAGAACTGGGATGAAATAGCACAACTAAAGAAATTTCTCTGCTTCATACCAGTGACCTTGGTGTTATTTCTTTATAGGTATTTTTATTTTTTACAAAATTATGTTGGCGATATTGAATATAATATATTAACATTTACTTATCCGCTTTTGATCTATGCTTATGTTATGGTAGTTAAATTACTAATCGATGTTAAAATTCTGTTTAGTAACGGTTTTAAAATGATCAAATGTTGAAATATGTAATATTTAGTGAGATAAAATTAAATCGTTTGATAATTTGTCAAAGTTTTATCCTTACTTCGAAATTTTTCGAATATGCAAAAGATTTTGTAGATGTCGAAGCCGAAGGAGATTTGACCTTCGACTCCGACTTCTTGAAGCTTCACACACTATTAAAAATTATAATAAATTACTGGATATGAACTTAAATTTTGTAAGCTAAATTCATTGGTATCAGACTAATATACAGTCGCTCTCCTAACACGACACTTCACCATCTGCGTTTCCTCGCTTCACTCCCTGACTTACACCATCTCATAAACTAACATTAAATAGGAATGCTTGTGGCACAATTTTTGTATTTAAATCTTTTGATTTAATGATTTATCACAATTTAAAATAATTATCACTATGTTTGTGTATTTTTTTTATTTGTGAAAATGCTTTGTAGATAAAAAACTATGTTGTTGGTTCCTCCTCAACAAAGCAATGTGTGTGTTTCAACAAATCATTATTTGTGTTTGTGAATGTAGTGGAAGACTGTGCGCCTAAAAAACTCTCAGGTGCACGATTGGGAGGGTTGCTCGGCTGCTCTGTCCCGGCATCGGACCCAGCACTTAGACCTGCGCAAGATGTTGGTCCCTCAAAACACAGACTCCATGTGGACAGAGTTCTGCAAAGCCATGGCCAAAGTCGACTCTCTGGAGAGGTTGGACCTGTGCCGATGCAGCGCCAGCACTGTGGAGCAGGTCTGCGCCTCCTGCACTCAACTCAAAGTCCTCAACGCACAGGCCATCAGGTGTGGTTTCAGAATTTACTGTGTTTATTTACCAGTACGTTAATCCATATAACTCCTGGTTGTATTACATGCATGAAAAAGTGAGGGAAAATTTTTGATTTCATAATTACTGTCACATGTTTCTAGGTTCTATGAAACATTGTTATTTAAAAATGTTTATTTACATACAAACACAAAGTGTTAAGAAATCTATGATTGAACTTTAATAGGCATGTAAAAAATATTCATATCAAAATGCTGTCTTAAATTTAATTCATTTTAAATATATTCAGCTTTTAAATTTGATGTTATATAAATATGAGTACATGAGATAGTAGAGGGAGCAAGACTGAGGTGATATGCTCATGTACTAAGGATGGAAAAGGAAATATTCAAAGGATGTAAGATAAAGACCAAGAAGAGGCGAAGAGCAGGTAATGGCAAGTGCGCAACTGAGAGGAAAAGAATGGTTGAAGGAAAAAGGAAGATCAGGCATTTTACCAAACTGACACGGCCACAGTCTGTTAACAGTTAATGATAATAATAATAAGTTAACTTTTATGTCTATTTCACTATGCACTTTTTGTGAATCCATAAATAGGAATATATTTGTTCTTATCTAGTTGAGAAAAATCAGAACTCTTTTCAATATTAATAAGTAGGAATCTGCGAGTACTCAGATTTTGATCTTCAAGCCGAGGTCGTCATTAAAGCTCAAAATCAAAAGTTTTGTAGTTTCACCATTTTTGAGCTTTCTCTTGATGTACATACAAATCAATTTTTTAAATTCAATGGTAAATATAGGCTAGTTAATTTAGATAATAGCAGCAGTTTCTTTAATAAATCATTTGGTAACTTAACATATTGTTAAAATCTATATCAAATTTTATGCTAGTAACATAATAGAGCTCTAAAACCACTTTCTACCGGTAAACAAACTCAATATTTTTGTTCATTTTGAACTATCCTCAATTGAAATTGCATTGCCCTGACAAGGCAATGAAAATAAAAATAGTTATAAATAGATCACTAAACACTTCAACATTCACTATCCTTACTATTTTAACATTGAAAATACATATTGATTGTTTTCAAACTTAAGGCAATTGGCCCTTTTCATTTGGTGTTGAAATGTAGAGCCATGGAAACAAACGGTTATTTTCAAGAATTTTTATTGTTTTGCAATTTTCTTTTTGGAAACGGTTTGTTCAAGAATAGAAGCATGTTGATTAAGTTGTACTTTTTATACACACACCTTCTCCATAATTTTAACAGTGATCTAATATCAATAAAATTGACATTTTTCAATAGAAAACTGTCGGCTTCATAACAAAAAATAAGAAAATGTAACAACAACTAATAAATCAAATAACATCATCTTAGAAGGGGTGTTAAAATATTAACATTAACATTTCTCTCGTTCTCGAGAAAACTGACATATCCAAACGTATTATTTTTCCGCAAGACCTGTCCAATATCTAGCGCCATCTACGGTTTCCGTGATCCATCTGTTCTTGTTGGCGGGGAAGGATATTTTGGTCGCTTGTGAAGCCATGCCATGCCTTTCACCCTCCCGCCCACCTCCTAACACAATAGGTTTTAGACTTGCACTCGACAGGGCCAAGGGCCTTAAGTTATTTAAACAGGAGATAGCTGAGGAAGCAAAGGTAAGATGGTATGGACACATTGAGGATATAAGGGGATATAATTCTAAGAAGATGAATGAATATCAAGTATGTAGGGAAGAGGCTGTAAGGGAAACCAAGAAAGGGATGTGAAGAACAAATAGAAAGTGTGCACGTGAAAGGTGGAGAGTGGAATATAGTGTGGGAGGAAGAATGATGAAAGGACAGCGGGAGAAGAAGACATTTTACTAAACAGACCCGTCTACAGGCTGGAAACTGCTCATGCTGATGATGATGGCTAACCTGTCCAAAATATGCGTTGATCAACATTTCATTAAATAGTTTAACAAACTTAACATAATTAAGTAAACAAACCATTTACTATTTCATACCATTCACTAAAAATATTATTTAACCATTTTATTTTTATAAATATACTTGGACTCGGGAGCTTTTTGAAATATTCAAAAGAAAAAACCTAAGCACGCAGACCCCAAAATTAATAACAGTTTAAAACGTAGCATGTAAAACCAACTCTAATGTGGTACATATTGCACCTCACATGCAGCGATAATTGTGATTTGCATATCGTATTTTTCATCTATATGGACGGTTCTTCAGTTCTATGTAAAACTTGTTGACCAGGTGCCAGCTGATGAACTTTGAGCCATTCCAGAACTTGTCATGCTTGGAGGAGCTACGACTGAAGAGTGTATCGGGGATAAGACTCAAGAACCCCCTTGACCCAATATGTCAGCTCACTACTCTCAGGCATCTCGTGAGTTTTTATATTTTTTATCACTTTGCTTTAACTACCTGTTCATGTTATATCAGGGTGTCCAGCGACCTGGAAAACAGGGGAAATGTCAGGGAATTTGATCAAATCTCTGGAATCTCCACATAGTCACTAAAATAATAGGCCTACACTACTTTTATCTACAATAATCAACTGTCAAAAAACATTTTTCTTCACTTTGAATTTATTTTAGTACAGTTGTTCATCTTGAATATACTAATCTCAATTCTAAAAGTCATCATGGGATTTTCATCTAATCTTTCCAACCCTCTATCTTGTCTTCACCCAAAGTTGAGTCATTTGCCCATGTAAGACGATCTTTTGATTTCTCAATATCTTTTAACCTCTTCATAGAGTGTTACAATTTCAAAATGTGTAAGTTTTATTATATTTGGAAGAAGGTATAGAAAAGATGGATAGAAACATATAAAAGGGATGAACACAATATCACTTTTACAATGAAAAGAAGACCATAGCTCACGCTTTATATTGCTGCCATTGGACAAAGAGGTAATGGTTGCCTCTTAAATAAAATCAATCGTCACCGCCCAATCCGCCGACCTAGGTTTCATTCTATCTGAACTCATCAGGGAGGGGAGTGAAATGCGCAACGCTACTTCCTAAAAGAGGAAACCAAAAAAACACAAAAGGGAAAAAATGGAAAATTGTAAAGAATGATAGGACACATAGATAGGAACATGTAAAAGGTATAACATAAAGGACAAACACAGAAAAAGGACATTGGGTGCGAATATATAATGTATCTCTATAAGTAAAACCTCTTTTCGCTTTATGAGGTAATTGTATTATATTTGGAAGAAGGTATAGTAAAGTTGAGATCTTAATACAATAATATTCATAGTATAGTGACTGGAAAAGTTGGAAATTGGCTCTGGAAAACCTGGAAAAGTCAGGGAATTTTAAAATATAGTTTTCTGGACACCCTATATATGCATATATGATCATGAATCTAATGGGGTAAGGATGTAGAAGGAAGCATTTTAGAGGTATCACCTGCATTTGTGTGGAAGGAGAAGGGGGAAATCATTTAGGCCAAATAGCCTCGGTAGACCCGGGGATTTGACCGTCGATTTCCTCATCATCAGTAAGCCAGTCTAACATTAGAGTGACAACGCCTTGGACTATTTGGCCATTGAAGTGGGTATCTTGTGAGCTGAACCACTGCTCAATACCCTCTTTTGTGAGGCTTACTTTAAAATAATTTTAAGGTCACTGCAAAAGAAAAAAAATTACCAATGTGAATGTAACTAATAATGAATAGCTTTCCATTTTCATTCATATAGCATCTAAAAAGCTTGTATGAAATTTCTAATAATAATAAATAATCTAATATAAAAGTTCTGAGATTTAAGATATATTAGTTGACAAACAAGTCACTGCAACCATATTTTGAAATATTTTTATTAGGTATTTGTGGGAATGACATTTTGACTTGGAGAAATTTTTGAGCGGGAAATAATTCTTTTAATTTTAAAGCTCTCACAAAAAACACTCTTGTACTCTAAATATAATAGTTATCCAGCTGTTGCTATCTATGACACAAAACCCTTAGGGTGCCATTCCAAATAGTATTTACGTTCCTTTGCTGAGTCGATGCACATTACTATACAATAGAATATCGGGCCGCGATTCATCTAATTCTTCAACTAACTCGCTGAAAAGTCAATGATACAAGCTTGATGTTCCCTGAATGAAGTTTATAAATTTTGTAACTGAATCCATTACAAATGACAGGAGACCACTCAGTTTGGCGCATAGGATGGTTTAATGAATGAGAAATTGTGAAGCATTTATCTGGGGTGATTGTTTTGTTTTTAATTAAGTCACTAAGCCATTGTTTTTGCTCTCCATATCTGTCACAATCATCTTTAGTTGATTTTAGGAAGTCTAAACATAGTATTAACACAATCTTAGTTACAAAATGTTCTTGAATTTACATCTAGACAATTTAGAAAAAACAACTTTAAGACATCTCCTTGTAGATTTGGGTAACATGATAATATGGTTGCAAACAAAATTAATTGCCGACAGCTGCTAAATGACATCTTTCTGTGGCAGCATTAGACTGGACATGAAGTTGGTTTCCTGTCCAGTCTACTACTTCCATAGAAAGATACTATGTGTAACCCCAATTTGTGGTACATAAAATGATTGGATTTCACTGAACACTTTGTAAATCGGTATCAAAAGTCTGTAGATAAAATTATAATTTTTTGTTAAAACTGGTAATAAAAAACTATAAACTTAAGTTATTTAAAGTGCTATCCAAAAAAAATATGACTTAGTTTATCATTTTTAAATTTAAAATATTTGCATTTGGTCACAATATGAATGTTATTAAAAAAAAGTCAGATCAAACCCATACTTTACTTCTTTAGCACTAGTTCTTTGTTGAGTGAAATACATTTTCTAAAATGGCACCTTTTATTGGTTAAAGGAATATTAAGAGAGAGAAATTGTAATGTTGAAGTTGGTACTTTTTCCCTGGTAATTTCAGGGGGAAAAAAAAGTGTTCTACATAGTAAAAATATGTGTAGTATTAATTTTATTGATTCTCATTAAAATTAATCTAATTGATCATTGTTCTCATATAAAAGGACAAGTAGTCAATTTTGTTTTATTCCACATGTGTAAAATACATTTATAAATGATACAATTAATTTTATAAATATTTTGATATTTATTTTAATGTGCTAATAAAAGTTCATAGACACATGTTTAGCAATATTTTAGTTTCCCTAACCATGTGGCATTTAAATATTGAAGAAAAATGTGTTAGATTTTTTTTTAAGTTTAGTATTCATGAGTTTGACTTGACTCTAGTTTGAATTAAGAATCTTTAATCATTCTTAGATCTACCATTTATTTTACTTTTAACTCTGTCCATATTATTAAGTATTGCCTTCAGGAGTCGGCACTAATTGTTAATATGTTTTGGTTTTACAGGCACTGACTACATTCAAAGACCTGGGTAAGCAGAACCCCAGCAGTTTGGGGTCTCTGGTGAACTTGGAGTCCCTAGAGCTGGGGGAGTGCAGTGATCTCCCGGCCAACTTTCCAGAGGGAACACTTGCTAAGCTGTCAAAACTTCGCCGGCTGCGTTTGGAGAAGGTGCAAGGAGGGGAATGCCCCACATTCAGTTACTTACAGGTAACAATCACATTTGTATATGTAAAGTATGATAAGATGGTGTATAAACACTGTACATAAAGTAAGTGTGTAAGTAATCCGACACCTTAGCTCAGTTGATAGCATGCCTGACTACTCAGCTAAGTGTCCCGGGTTCAATTCCCAGCATGGCCGAAAAATTTATCATTGATGAAATATAGGTTTTACCTTTCACATTGACAAATTAATGGCCTGGGACTGGATGTTGTGCATGTCCTAGTCTTAAGATAGATTATAGGGCATATGAAGCTATGACATACTTAGCCAGCTGGTAGTGGAAAAAATATGGCTTGAATAAAAAAAACTGGCCCAAGCCACAGGCTGTAAACAATAGTGGATGTAAGTGAGTAAGTGATAAAGACAGTGTAGGAACATTGAACATTAATGTAAAGTGAGCGGTGGTGAGGGAAGCCAACCTGAAAGGATAATTAGGTTAGGCCTGGATAGAAACAAACACATTTCTCTCTTCATTTCTTCTTAAACTTATCACACTCTCACAATTAACATATGTTTTTATATTCTTAGAATTTTTTCATTCAAAGAGACACATAAAACACAAAGAAAGATAGACATGCTTGAATCGATAGATAGCTTGATTAAGAATTAATAACAAAAAATATAAATATGACTAACAAAGACTATAGTAAAGAAATAATAAATAAGTACTTTTTTATTAGTTGAAAACATATTAATAGATTATCTTAGAGGGTAGTTTATATTTGGTTAACCATTGTCTTGAGTTGAGAGTTTCTGCAAGGGGCTGTAGGGAATCCTCTTACTATGGTGGTGTAGCAGGAGTTAAAAGTCGTCCTTAGCATGTTAGCATGGGAAGGAACTGGTTTGTCTAGATTTTTATGGTTGGTATCAAAACAGTGAATGTTCATGAATATTCTCAGGGGTCCTGTTATGAGTCTAATCTATTCAGCCTCACAAAACCATATTGAAGTTTGTAGATTAAGTTAAATCCAGGCGGTTGCGGTGATAATAAACTAGGGGTGTACCGATGCGGATCCCGATGAATCATATTCGGGCGATTATTGGTTCATCGGTATTTAATCATAATCGGCAATTATTATGGTGATTAATAGTTTTTTTTAAGAGCAAAAATTTCTAGGTAGGAATTTAGTGATCAAAATAGATAAAAAACACTTATACACACACTGCATCTGGGCTGCGGGCTATGCAAAGATTACATAACCAGATAAATAAATATATAAGTTAAGTATAAGTATATTGATAAAACTATCTAGTTCCAACTTTCGCTTTATATGCAAAGATTACATTAATCAGATCAAGAAATATAAGTTCATATCGTTGATAAAACTAACAGTTTAGTTCCAACTTTTGCCATATGCTTTTAGTTTATATTTCAAAATTTGTAATGAAGACTATTGTAAAATACATTTCGAAGTGTCTTAAGGAAATTAAAAATGGTACAATATTTATCAATTTGTCTTTCAAAGCTTGGTTTTTTTGTTTTGTTTTTAGATTAAAAATTATAAGCAAATAAAAGGTACATAAATGTTTACAAATACCCAATGTTCTAAAATCTGTCCATCTATTATCTAACCATATAACATAGTGGCATTTCTAGAAATTATGCACACACTTTCTCAAACTAATGTGTAGCTCTTTACACTCATTGTTATTGGCCACATTCTCAACATGAAGATTAACTCTGAAGTTTATCCATCGCGTTTGTGATTTTTTAGTTTTTATTTTAAAGCGATGCCACCAGTTTTTATTTTAAAGTGATTTTTATCACCCTTGATTTTAAAGTTTATTTTTATTAAAGGTGCTTTGATAAGAAATCAAAATGAGTAAAAGTGAGGTGTGGAAACATTTTACAGTTGAACATGCGGATGATAACCTTGCCATATGTTCTTATTGTTAACGAAAAATCTCACTCGGTGAAACTCATGGAAATAAATTAAATTTTACGACTGCCAACATATGGAACCATTTGAAACGGTTTCATTACGAAAAAATGAAACCAGCAGTTTCTTCTTCTTAAAGAAAAGTGCCCGAAGAATTTGATATCGATAGTTACGCTAATTTAGCCACAAGTGGTAGTGAAAATGAAGAAAGAAATAACCTAAATCTCATGAACTTTAAGCAGCCGTCACTACCAGAATTTCTGAGCAAAGGCGATAAATATTCAAATGATGATCCTAGAGCACTTAGTATTACTAGATCAATTGGTGAAATTATATGCACCGATTTTCAACCATACAAGATTGTGGATCATGAAGGATTTACTAGGCTGCTCAAGAATTTAGTTCCCAGGTATACTCTAGCATCAATAAAACATTTTTCTACAGTTGTTGTCCCTGATATGTATATTAGAGATGAAAGGAAAACCACAGCATTACTAGTCGGCTTGAATCATGTGTCCATAACTACAGATATATGGTCATCAGCAGCAATGAACGATTTCTTGAGCTTAACGTGTCATGGCATCAATGATATGATTTGTCAACACTATTGCTTGGAAGTGGATCCATTTGAAGGAGCTAAACACACTGGGGCCCTAATAGCAGATAATATGAAATTTTGTTTTGAAAAGTGGGGTGTATCAGATAACCCTTTTGCTGCGTTAATCGGATAAATCCGATATCAGCATTATAGCCATTGACTGGAGAAATCGACTTTACCCCACGACATGTAAACTTTATCTACCCTTGCTGCAACAGTCGGAAATAGCCACAAGAGTGTTATAACGTTGAATTTTTCATACTAGCATGCACGTGCGCCTCTGACATCTGGTCCCTTTAACCTGTTTCAAGAGCTGAGGGATGAAGGAGAGGAGACTTAAGAACACATTCGTGTAAATGAAACAATGAATTATAAGAGATTTACTAATGATTAAATATTCACTTTACAAATTATTTCTAAATGACTATTGTTTTAAGTTAAAATTCATCTGATAAAACCAAAAGGAGTTTAGTTTCTAAGTAATACAAAATAATTTGTTTATAAATTACAACAAAAGATGAAGTAGAGTCATATTTGAAAATCCAACCAAAGGTCATCTCAACAGATTAATTGATGTATTGGAAACAAGAAACAAGATTCCCTCACCTGAAGGAACTAGTTAAACGGTTTCTGAATGTACCTGGTGGATCAGTGGCTTCAGAAAGACTGTTTTTCTCTGCTGGACTTGTTTGCCCAAAGAAGAGATCAAGTTTTAAGCCAAATAAAATAAACCAATTAGCTTTCCTGAACAAGAACTTATCTATTTTCAATTATAATTATTAATAAAAAAATAAGATTATTAAAGCTTTAACTGTTGATTTTTAAATAAAATCTTTTTGTTTTAATTACATTAACTGTTATAATATTTTTAAGTATATTTCCCAATATTTATCAATAAATAATCGATAATCAGGACTAATCGGTGTAAATAATCGTAACTGGAGCAATTATTTTAAACAAGCGGTAATTGGTATCGGTAATTGGTTTACTGAATCCGTACACCTCTATACAAACAATTTCGATATAAGTACATACAGTCCTCAAAGGTAAAGATTATAGGCCACACTTAGCTTTTATAAAAGCTGTTTTTGGTATAAAAAAAAGTGCAGATTATTTTCAATTTAATATATAGGGCCTATTTGTATTTGGAAAGATAAATTTTATTTTTTCCATAATGTGGCTACCTTCAAAGAAATTTAACTTAACCAGATTTTAAATTAATTTAAGCTACTGACTGTCGTATTAAAAAAATTCTTGAAAGTATTGTATTCAAGGTTGATAGCAGCGGGAAAACCCAGAAATGTAAAATTTGTTGTGAAGAAAAGTCAAGAAGATACCAGGGACATTTTAAAGACAATAGAATTTTCATAAATTTTTATAAACAATTTTTGAATTACAAAGTAAAAAACATCACCCATTGATATTACTATCATTTTTATTTCCCGTTCATGCAATTCTACAAATATTACCAACATATTTGTCTTTAATATCCCCTTTATGTCATCAACTTAATAAAACAGTGAAAATAATGAGCTTTATTATTAGCTTTCCTTATAAATACTGAGAAAAGCTTGGGGTTTTTTTTTTGTCTGGAACTTTGAAGGTGTATTAACTCTAGTATTGTTGTGTTAAGGTGATCAGGACGTTGCCAGAGCTAGTCCAACTAGAACTTGTCAATTTTGACGTCAAACCAGGGTTTGACGAGGAGTTGGCTCTGTGTACACAGCTCACCAAGCTGCTTATCATCCCCACCTATGTCACGCAGGTAATTTATTGGTACACACACAGAAAGCTTATGAAAAGTGTTTTTATGGTTTTTTATTTAATATTACATGGATTCCAGAGACCTGGAAAAGGCAGGGAATTTTTAATTACACATATAAAAAAACATAGCAATGTTTATTCACAATAGTCAAAATAACATATTTCTTCCAGTTAATACTCACCTCAAATATACTTTAACACGGCTGTCCCAGTTGTACATACGAATCTCGATTCTAAAAGTCAACATATGATTTTCATATATTTTTTGTTTCACCCTTCTACCGCACATATTTAGACAAAATTAAGTCATGGTTATGCTCGATGCGTGAGAACTTGATTACGTTATGGGAAGAATAATCTAAAGAATGTCTCACAACACTTTTAAACTGTACTGGCGCAAGGGTCTCACTGAAATCTAGCTTGGGCCGCAATACCCAACAACTCAACACTTTTAAACTGTACTGGTGCAAGGGTCTCAACATGATCTCACTGAAATCTAGCTTGGACCGCAATACCCAAAAACCCAACACTTTAGGCTGATAAAGTGCACCTGCATAAAGTGACACAACTCCAGAATATGTACGGGTCTAAAAATGGTATTACACTAAGTTGCGATCTTAGTAACTGGAAAATTAGTAAATTGGCTCTGGAAAACCTGGAAAAGTCAGGGTATTTTAAAATATAGTTTAGCTGGACACCCTTTATTAGGCCTTTGCGGGAATTAAGTTTTGACTTTGGGAAGAAATAATTTATTGTGAGAATATAAAAGGAATCGAGGTGGGAACAAAGTAATTTCCCATTTTAGACTTATATTTATTTCTCAAATTTATAATTTTAATCCTAACCTAGCCTTCCCATTTATTTAAAAAATGTTAAAAAAGCATTAAAGTGTTTGGCAATTTGATAAGAAAGGGATCAACTTTTATAGTTTTAACTAAGTTAAAATGTAGTGCGGGATTTCAAAAATATTTTTGAATAGGTTCAGAAAAAGGACAAAAACTTTGTATCCCTTGCAATTATAGATCTGAGCAATAACTCAAAATTATATAATCTTGTAGAATTTTTCAAAGGAAAAAATATGAACACTAAAAGTTTTTGTATACATTGATTTTTAAATTGTAAGTTTACCAAATAAAAACTTAATATATTTTTGTCTAGCAAGTGTCGAAAAAGGTAAAATAAAAAACCTAGCGCTAGCGCAACTATTATATTATTGTGTATTTTTAATAAAGTATTTTTAGTATAAGTATAAATTGATTTTAAGACTGATTAAAATGTTCTTAGATATAAAAAAAAATTGTGGTATGAATTTAAATAACTACTACTTATACAATAAAACATCAATATATTCAAAATAATCTGAATAAATAAAAGGGAGCCACAGTCTTGTCCATAAGAATGCCAAAAATATTTCTTAACAGAGCTAGTTTGCAAGGTTGCCTCTTAGAGTACAGTAACTAAACGGTAACCTGGTGGTCTAGGGGTAAGGTGTCCGACTTCTGTGCTGAGGGTCCGGGGTTTAATCCTCGGTCCCGGCACAGATTTATCTGATTGCCAAACCCTTCCTTCACCTCTGACAAGATATGTATTAATCACAACTTGTGAATGTGAAGAATGCCAGGCCTCCACCGTGGTTCGGATTCCACGTTAAACTGTAGGTCCTCCATTTCATCTCACAATCACCCCACCATTACACATTAACGTAAGTGCGTATAGCCCGAACGGGTAGTAAGACGCGGTGCTAATAATAATAATAATAGTAACTAAACCTCTGACAAAAAGAACTGTTTGACTACAAAAATATTAGTTTATCCAACTGTTATTATCAATGATACAAAAGCAAATGGATGCCACTCCAAATAATAATATTAATATAGTAGACTTTTCTTTATGCAAATAAGTGTGATGGTGTGTTTTATGCATAATTTGATATTTATAGGCCACTTTTATAATTATTTAGCACTATATATATGTTTTCCGGCCTTAAATCTATTCAGGGATAAATACCATCAATTATATTTAACATAGTATGGTTATGTTATTTAATGGTGTTCATTTGTGTTGACTAGGTAGTTATAAGATAAAAGTGATTGAAGTTTCGTATATTCATCTTCTTAACTTTTAATAATCGAATTACCGAATGGGTAGAAAAAATCGGTGCTTGGAAAAAAAGACTTCAAGAATCTTATTAAGTTGTAATCACAGGACTATTGCTATAATAAACAAAGATTATAATCTAAATGTATTAGTTCTATGGTTATCAACTTAATTTCTCGAATACTTCAAATCCCCAAGGATATTCTAAATTCAAGGAGTTGAGAAAATATTCAATTCAAGATTTTTAAAATGTAAAAATGTTATTCAAATTTTACAAACACTTAGTTAACTTACTAGTTTTATTTTCTATTCTATTTGGAGATGGGCTGAATCTACTATTTTATGAATCCCAATCTCCAATTTACTCTCGAATCAGAATCAGAATCTTGGAAAAACTTATGGACATAAGAAATATAAATATAATATCTAATAATAAAACATAAAAAATAGTAACTAAATACTAAGAGTCTTTCTTATAAACCATTCATTACATTCATATAGCCAGTTAAATGTTAAATTGCTGGTCTGAGATCTGGCTGTTAAGTTCATCCTATAATTATGAATATTTATGAACCACCATTAATCAGTATCAGAGCTCAAAAACAAATTTTTCTTGAAAAATGGAGATAAAATAAAGGATTTGAGTCTCAAATCTCAAATATCCTTGAGGATTCGAAGGATTCAAGGTCCCATCCCTAATTCTATTATATTTCTATTTCCATGTATATTAGCCATTTTTCAAAGATTTGGATTCGTAAAACATTGGGTTTGGTCCAATTTATGTGTGTGTGTGCATGTGTATGTTCATTTATAGCTATTCCTGTTGTAAGTTTATAAATTGTGTGTTCTTTAGTCTGCAACATCCAACCGCATGGTGATGAATGGCATTGGTCACCTACAGGAGCGCTTGACCCATTTTGTGTGGGGGGTGACCCATGAGCTGCTGCGTGTAACTGAGCTGTTTGTAGTGCAGTGTGAGGGGAAGAGTGGACGCACAGGCGTCAAAAGAACTGACAAGAAGGAGAACAGCATTCCCGTATTGAAACCTGTCCCCGGTGACCCTGACAGCCTCGCAGATGACCGGGCAGCAGCGTCCTCTGACAACGAGGAAGGGGGCGGCTCTCCGGACACCAGTCCCCGCGACGAAGATCTCAAGTCAGCCATTGAGGGGATGAAACCACCTCCGGGAACTCCCCCCCAGGTAGAGATTGTACCGCTGCCTAAACTACAGAGAATCTTAGCTGCCGCGCTACCTCACACTAAAATCAAAATCCTGAAGATACCCTACCATGCCACTTGGAGGCAGTACCTGACAGACAAAGATGTGTGAGCTTTCCCGCCACTAAGCGTTACTATAACTGTGGAAGTTGTAACTTTCAAAAGATAAAATGCTCTACAATTAATGTTAGTTAAGATTTAAAAGTAGACTGCATTAATTTTTTTTCCCCCTTAGTTCACACAAAAAAAAGAAAATTAAAATAGCTAAATTGCTTAGCTGGACTTTATTTCTTTATCTACTTAGTTTTGAATACTGGACTGGCCACTCCATTGCTTTTGTGCGTTTGGTGATGATTTCTCCTGCATTACCTTAGTCGCTACGCTATTCATTTATTGAATAAATATGTAGTGAAGACAGGCACAAGACAAAAGGAGTGGGAACTTAAAACTGAGCGAATGTCTTGATGTTTGCAACCCAAGAGTCATTTTGTGTTTGCCTTTCTTTTTTGTTTTGTTTTTTGTATTATTTCAATGTAAACATTTCTTATATGTTTTTACTTATAGCAAGGAAATGTATGTTATTTTACTGTAGTAATTAATAGGATGATCCTATTTTTCACTTTTTAGTCAGATTTATTTCATTCTGTTTGTCTGGGGGTTGTAACTAAGAAACATTATAAATTTATGCAGGTGAGGTGACATAATTTTCTTATCTACATAATATCATTTTTAAGATATCTGTTGCCAAAACACTGTAAATTAATTTTAGTATAAAATAGATGATGACATTCTCTAATTAGAACATTTTAGAATTGGAAATTGTCATGAAGTTGTGGAAAAGAATTGTATAGAATTTGGTGTTTTTGATTACAAATTAATTTCAAAGAAAGTTTGTACTAAGGACAGTAGCTCTCTAAAGAAATTATGCTTTAACAATATTTAACATTTTTGCACTACGTAAAAGTGAAGTGTTTTTTTATGAATGTGCAACCTACCAATTTCACACAATAACATGTGTAACATGTGTCAAAACATAAATTTTAGTGAAACAAGCAAGACATGGTAGTTTTGAATGGTTTTTAAAAACTTGATTAAAAAATACAGTAAATATTGGAAATGAGTGTTGTTGATTAATGTGATTTAACGTGTTTACATCATTTCATAGATTAGTCTGTAAATTGTTATGCAGTAAGTCTTATGTAAAAGATATTGTTACCTTGGTTGAATGCCATGTTAAACGTTGAATTTTGATCTGAGTGTAGTGTTACATATGCATTTTGTTTCAATTTTTTTTTGTTGAAATACAGTATGTAAACATTAATTGCTTTGCACAAAAAAAAATTTATTTGACTGTTTAACTTATGCTTGGGCAACATATCACAATCTGAAATATTCTATCTGTTATGCAACAGATAATGTAAGACTATGGGCATTTTAAAACGCTCTGTTGAGAATTTTTGCAAATTGTCACTAACCATTCACAAATAATCTAAATAAGTGTGTGCATTTTAGAGAAGGCTTTTTCCTTTCATATAAGCCCTGTAACTTCAACAACTTTGATAAAAAAAAACTTTACAACATTCTTCTTGATGGGTTAATTTTATTTTTAACAGGAAAATGGCGCCAAACGGCTGTATTAAATTGAACATTGAAAGGAGGATAGAAGGGAAAGGCCTACACTCTTAACAGAAAACTGTAGACCTCAAAACTCACAACTAAAACACATACTGGATAATTACTTAGACTGAACCTGTTCAGTCTAATTAATACTACTACTTTCAGAGGAAGATGCTATAATAGCATCGAAATATTGAAGTGTGTGTGAATATGTGTCAGTGTTTTTAATTTTATTTGTGCTCTACCATTTTCCTAATATTCTATCATTTTATTTATTACTCAATGTTTTTGCTCAATGCACTTTTTTCATACATAATACTTAATAATAATAATAATAATAATAATAATAATGTAATTCTTTTGAGTACAATTTTCTGGTAAGTGTGTATGCCTTGCCCTTCTAACCTCTTTTTAATCTTTAATTTAAAAAAACACTTATGCAATCTAATAGCTCCAACAAATGTCAAACAGTACAAAATATTTACTAGAATAGGAGTGAGTATCTTTACTTGCGTACCATCTTAAATTCTTTGTAAAAATGTTTTTATATTATTCCTACTCTGAAATAACTTGCTCTGTATAGAATTAATTTACACCCATCACTGTTTCCAGCCTGTGGCCTGGGTCAATTTTTTATTCACACCATTTATTTTCCACTACTGTCACAGCCTGTCACAGTTTCATATGCCTTATAATCTATCTTAACACTAGGACAGGCACAACATCCACTCCTAAGCCGTTAATTCGTCAATGAGAAAGGGTGAACCCACATGTGCTCTGTATAAAATGCAATGTTTAATTTGATTGTTTACTTAGTCTGAGTGTCAACTGTAGGGTCATTTCGTCTAAGGCAGGAATGACCAACTGGTGGGCCGTTTGCGGCCCCCGAATACTTACTGTGCAGCCCACCAGCTCAAATTGAAACAACTTCAAATGGTTGAAATAAACAACTAATAGGCTCTTGGAGCTGACGTAGATGCTCATTAACTTCCATGACGTTTCCAGAATCATATTATAAGTATGGTGTTTCTTGTGGGATGGGTGGATGTGTGTGTATGTACTATTTTTGGGCATCAGATATTATAAATCTCATGTATGGCCCCGGCCAATTCCTAAAAAATGTATGCGGATCAGTCGGGGAAAGGTTGGACATGCCTGATCTATGGCTTTAATATTTATTTATTTATTTAGCACCGCGTCTTACTACCCGTTCGGGTTATATGCTTAAGTACTAACTACGCTAATGGATTAGGAATTGGGAGTGTTGAATTTAGAGGAAGTGAACCCGTATTTGCGTGGAGGGAGAGTGGAAAACCATTTAGGAAAAACCACCCCCAGTTCACCCGACCGAGATTCGAACCTCGATCTCCCCGTCCTTGGTGGTTGAGCTCAACACGACTAGCGCGTTAGCCAACTACGCCACCGAGGCGGGTCTATGGCTTTAATAACAAGGGGTGTGTAAGAAGTTTTCACTTTTATTTAAGTTTGGATTGAATCATCAAGTTTGAGTTTAGTTCCAGTAAAACAA
This sequence comes from Timema bartmani, assembly GCA_902151455.1. Classification (NCBI taxonomy): domain Eukaryota; kingdom Metazoa; phylum Arthropoda; class Insecta; order Phasmatodea; family Timematidae; genus Timema; species Timema bartmani. The sequence continues at coordinate 307,026 of CABFWB010000075.1, read as the reverse complement.
AACAATATTTGTCTTACAAATATTTTGAGTTAAATTAATAATGTAAAATATCCTTACATAAAATATAAACACAAATATACATTTCTAAGCAGGGCTGTAACAGTCTGAGTCGTGGTGTCAGAGTTGAATTCTTTAACAATTTTGGGTGTAGTTGGTAAAAATGCTCCGGCTTCAAAATAGAAACTTCTAATATTATAACATTATAGGTCTTTGTGTATTTTGGATTGACACATTTATTCAAATATAAATAATTAACAAAGCCAAAGAAGCTTCCCATCAAGTAATCTGTATTGAAGCATTTTACTGCAGTACATTTTTATTACTAATTAATATACATAAACCTTTTATGAAGGAATTGGGAGTCGAATCGAAGTTGAAAGCTTGGCGTATAGACACCACAACCCTGTTTTTAAGAATCCTAATGTATTGTTGTAAAAGCTATGATCACAAATTCAAATGTTTATTGAATTTTATTATAGTTGTATGAATAATTTTTTTAACTGGAAAATAATCTCTCTTGATTAAATTTTAATTATTTTTTTAATTTTCGACATCTTTAGAGTTGATTTTAAACAACCACCAAGACTCTGCTCAAATTCGAATTTTTGAATGCTCATGCACATACAAAACTTATTCCTTACACATACAAATATTAGTACTACGATAGTGCATTATTGTAAAAATGAATCCCAAGTTAAAACATCCTAAATTATATTTTACTCAGCCTTGATCTTTTAGGTTATAAAGCACAGCAAATGTTTTGTTTCAAACTTGAATTTCAACATTTACAAACCTGTACATGGTGGTTACATGGTTGAACCTGTCACTTTTGTTACATTTTATGTTTTAATTTTAGTTCTTTTGAGGGGAGGAGGGGATGTTTCTGCTGTGTAGGTCTTTTACATTCTTATCATAACTATGTTGATATCTTTAAGTAAGGATGGGGCCTTTAAATCCTCAACAATATTAGACACTTGAAAAAATATCAAGATTTTTAAAAAATAAATATTTTTGTTATTAATTATTGAATTGCTATTATGCTGCTTATTGGTGAGTTAGCCCAGTGTTCTGCAAACGGTGTGTTATGCGGGCACAGCCCTGAGTTCCACGCAGCACTAATCAACAAGAAAACAAATTAAATGGTATTCACGGGCAGGAATGCACCGTCCACGCGGGCGGAGGAGTTTCATAAATAGCACAAAAAAATATTTAAAATTGCAGGTTAAATCTTTAAAAATCATATGGCACATTTCAAATCATTTGGAGAGTCGTTTAACCTCAACTCGCGGAATCGTCCAGCAACAAATTATGTTGTGTCTCAAAGAAAATAAGATGACACATATTTTTACCAATTTTAGAGATAAAAGATCACAAAGATATGAGTATTCTAATTTTAAAAGTTTCTAACACCAATTATTTATTTAATGTTTAAAAATGAGGTGGCCCAATGGCTAAATAATTTTATAGTAAAGGAAATTGATAAAACTAAAGAAAAGAGAAAAATTAACTACTAAGAGTAAATTTGATGAAGAAAGCCCACCTAGGGAAAGAGGAAAATATGTGGGAAGAATCCAATGCACAAAGGTGACATCTTCCTTTCTTCTGTCTTCTATAGTAGAAATAGTAACACACACATTTTAACACAAATATATTTCGATACTGTTGCCTTTATCAAACACAAAGAAGAAAGAAGAGAGTACAAATTACACTGGATTACTTCATTTTAAATTTAAAGTTAAATTGTGAAATCAATTTTAATTTTCTTCCCTGCCTCTTTCACTTCAATTTCGAAAGCAGTATCGATATCCTGCCAAATGTCATGTTTTATTTTTATTTTGTAATTTTGTAACGTTGTGTCCCACACAATCTTCACTCCCTATACATATTATCTAAGTCTGCAAACATCTTCCAGCCTCCACTCTGCCATTTCACAACACAATACTGAAATCACAAGTACAAGTACAGCGCACACTGCACGCACGGTGTATTAAACTCAACTGAAAGGTTAGTTTGGAACTAGCGGAGGAAGGAGAGCAGTGTAGCCAATTTATTTGACAGTGTAAGCAGTTCTCTATCTGTGCAACATGTTAGAAAACAAAAGTTTCTTTGATCTTTACTGCCACTTCATAGGAAACTTGCAATACAATCATTGTAAAACATAAATTATGCTGTAAAACATCAATGTTTTAAAATATAATTCAATTTATTTAGCAATAAATTGTATAACATTGTTACAAGACACAAAGTTTTACACGTGTTACATAGTTTTAAGGTCTCTTTATATTTTGTATAGTTCCTTTTAGTATTCTTTTCAGCGCGAAGGAACCTCTATTCGGTGGATTGTAAATGCATTTTTATGAAGAGGAAAAAAGAACTAATATCACAATCGTGTTTGCACATGTGCTCTCCAGATAAATAAGTTTATAATTTCTATCTGCTTTAGGGGCAGAGTCGAATCTAGGATGTTTGTGAGGAGAGGGGGGGGCCAAGCTCTCATAGGACCAAACTGGGGGTGATTTCCCCTCGGGAAATTCTGACGGAAAAATCCATTAAAAGTTGACTCTAAATTTAAGAGTAATTTTGATTAATGCTGATTAGTGATAAATAAAATTGTGTACAAGTTCATTGTTTATTTATGTTTTTTGTTAGTTAAATAGTGTGTTTTAAATGTAAATCAAATTATTGACTGATTGACACGCGAAGCAACTGGCTAGTGAGATATTATGTGATAGTACAACTAGTAGTGACCGTAACATAGATTCAATTGGTTAAATTTTTTAATTATTATTAATACTAACTAAAAAAATTCTTGAGGGGAAGGTGCGTGCCCCTCTCTGGATCCGCCTCTGGGGTAATACAACCTCCAATCTGCAGCTGTTACATCCGTTTTTGGACCAAATATCTTTCTAAGCACCTGGTTTTCGAACACCCTAATTTTTTTGTCATCTTGAAAGAAAAAAGAAAATTCTGTGCGCTGAAGGAGGAAGCAAAGAACAGGGTGCAATGGCAGTCTAAGTTCACCGACGACAAAAGGAATGAACCTGTCTTAAGTCAGAACATATAATAATAATAATAATCTAGTGGTAGTAGTAGTAGTTCCCAAGACTATTTTGAATAGTGCCAATTTAACATTATCCTTCATTGTTTATCAAAGGTTTGAGTTTAAATATAGTGGAAATTATCTTAAACAACGTTTTTATTAACATGAGGCAAAATAATGCTGTATTTACAGAGGGATTTTACTTTTATATAAAATAAATATGGCGATTCATAATAAACAACTAAAACTTATTCCTAGCAACTGTTTCCAAACATTATGACCAGAGCCATAACTAGGTAAGGCATAGGGCAGGCCTAAAAAACAAGAGAAAAGTTAATAAAAGGGAAACTGATTAAGAAGTAGCATAACACCCAAAGACTTATTTTTTAAATGCAAATTTTCAGCATTTTTGTAGCGAAATTATCTCAGATTGGCGCTATGAGCAACTGACGAATTTTGCTTTCACTTTAGCTAGTCTTTAGAGTTGATAAAATTGATAAGCGTTGATTTACAAAAATCGACTGCAAATCCCGATGTTAAGTATAGCAAAGATTTAAATATGTACAGCCTCACATGTGGAGTTCAAAGCTTTAACTTTAAAGCCTCAAAATCAAGGGCATAGAAAGGTGGAGGTTCGGACCCCCTCTAAAGGGGTCTCCACAAATACATATAAAAACCTAATGTTTTAAGTTTTTTACTCTTACTACAGTTTTAATTGTATATGTATGTCATCAACCAAATATTAGTTAATAAATATTTTAATATTCACCTCAAGATACACCTTGTAAAACTTCAGATTGTAAAATTAGCTTTGTCAACATTTCAAATACTGTAAGGGTACTTTTTTTTCTCATGCCTACTTACTCAAAACATTATTTGCAAATTATGAAAAGATTGAAAGAAAGGGCTAGTTCAGGGGGGTCCGGACTGCCCTAGAATTTGTTAGTGGTCTCCTCCCCCATAGAAAAATGAGCTATCTACGCCCTTGTTCGACATTAATACAAAAGATTAGCACCGCAACTCCCCTTGATATTCCACAGGTTCTTCATAACTTTGAATTAATTGAGTCATATATCAATGTTTCTCTCAGAAAATTTCTCACTCTTCCCGTTTCTACTGCTTCATATGAGAGAAGTTTAAGTAAGTTAGAATTAAGACTTATTTAAGATCGACTATTGGACAAGAACGATTAGTCAATCTTTACATAATTTTGATTGAATATAATATCGTTAAAGATATTAATTATGATGTAATTAATGAATCTCCTGGAATTAAAGCCAAAAAAATGCAATTAAAATAATTATTTTCATTTATAAATGCATGTGAATAATCTTGTACATTTTTTGTTTACACATTGTTTGTAAAAAAAATTGTACCATACTTGTTTTATTATCATTTTTCCTCTCACAAAAAATTAAGGAACCCAATAATAAAATCTTGTGCAGGGCCAATGAAAAGCACTGATCTTGACACAGAGATTAAATAATACATATTGTTGATATTACATATTGTCAAAATTAACTATGGAAACTAGTTAGCCGCTTATACAAATCACATTTATTGGAGAGACACTTTTTGTGTAGTTATTATTTTAAACAAATTTCTAGTTACAGTCTTGTATTAAAACTCAGTTCGGTAGGCCTATTGTTTTTAATACTGCTGGGAAGTTTATTATATGTCATATTTTATTATAAACTTAATTTTAATACTAAGCTGGTCTGATTACATTGCATATTTAGAGCACTTACAGTTTCAGGGCATAATTAAACAATATTTTTAATTACTACCAAATAATATATCTTGTTTTACATAGTAATAATAGACTGCTAATAAGTATATATTTATGCAATGTTAAGTCACTTTTTATTATATTAGCGAGAAGGCCTATTCAAAAACTCGAGACGAGTCGAAATGTTCGAACTAAACTAGACCATTTTATCTGATACTTTCGAGATACATTTTTTTTATGCATCGCGTCTTACTAACTTTTTGGGTTGTATGCTTGTGTCTAGTTTCGCTATAGGTTTAAAGGGATTATGAAGGCTATATTTATATGAAGTGTCCCGGCATTTGCATGGAGGTATAGTGGAAAACCATTTTGGAAACAATTCTTCAGTACACCCGACTGAAATTCGAACCTCAATTTGCCCATCATTGGTAGTCTAGTTTACTGCGAGAGTAGTGGCCACCGTTGTGGGTTTGAGTAAAATTAATTTGATTCAATTTTAATAATATTTTATATTGAACAGCCCGTTGCTATTTAGTCTTCTCTGATTAAAATGAAATAGCTTTCACAACTATATTAAAATTCGAATTTGTACTAACTTATCACAACTTATTTCTAAAAATATTATCACTGTACAAATTGTGTGTTTGTGTTTATAATTTATGTATGAATCTATTTTGGAAGTCCAACTTGAAATGTAATTGTAGTTCAAATGTTCTATACTCATTAAAAACTCGATGTTTTCATTTAAGTTCGATTTGAACTTGATTAAAAGGGGAAAATGTCTACTCTCAGACTCCCTAGTTATTATACATAACATTTTTTTTTAACTTAATATATCACGCTTAGTTGGTCAGAGTTTTAATGCGTTTCACTAGTGATAAACTAAATGGACGATGACGGGTAGATCGTGGTTCAAAACCCGATCATATGCATCGAGAGTGGTTTGTCCAAAATAGTTTCCCACTCTCTTTCTACACAAGTTCGGGTACGATTCCTCTAAATTATATTCCCCCAATATCTACTCCATTAGTGTAACTATGCAGATAGCCCAACCGAGTAGTAAAACGATGTAAATTATTTAGTCCATCCAAGATTTTCAGGCAACTTTAGTCAAAGCTGTAATTTAAAAAAACATATAGTTGATTTTTTCTTTTTAAGGGATTATTTTTATATGTGTATGGACATATTTGCATGCATAATTCATTGTTGGTTTTTTTTAGGGCCGGAACATCCCAGCCAATAATTATCCTATCATGAGTCTAAAACGCACCCGATCTCGTTCCTCGGGCAGAACCCGACCCCGAGACCTGATTCTGTCGGCGATATACGTTCTCAGCAAGGAAGAACATCGAGCCCCGAACGCGAGTCGAGTTTGCACCTTCCTCGCCGAGGAATGGGGCGTCAGGTCTAAGAAGATCCGCGAAGAAGTAACGACCTCGCTGAAACAGGCGGTAGAGTTCGGCTTCGTGAATAAAGAGAGAGACACTTATCGCCTTGAGGGTTTCGTGGACAACTATTTTGTGACTCACCGAGAAGGAAGACATCGTCCTCCGGTACAGAAAGACGAGGGAGCTAGATTTGACAAGGGGTTCTCTGGTACTATCTTCGCGGGAATAGGGAATGGCATGACGGCCGGGCCTTCTGTTACTGGACCTTCGGTCTTTACTGACATCTTCCCCAAACTGGAGAAACCTGACCTGGAGGAGCCTAGGCCTTGTGCAAGGAATGAAGCTATGCAAGATCCAGGTGTCGCTGACGATAGCAACTCTGATGACGAGGTTAAAGATTTGCGACCGTTTGATGAAAGTCCATCCAAAGATATCTACTCGTAGAAATAAAACTAATCCTGCTTTATTGATTTGAATAATAGTGCAATTAAAGTACCACAAATGTCCTACATCATTAACTGAAATATCGTTGCATCTATATTGTTATATTATATATATTTTATATATATACAAATATAAAGAGAGAGAGAGAGATCCACATACTGCTCAATAGTCCTCTTCCCCTCCAATTCTTACACAATATCGCGAATATTAAAAAAATTTTAAACTCTTTAAACTCATGAAGTAAACCCATAATATATAGAGTACTGAAGATGTGTCGAATGAATTTCCTTTATTTGGCACTCAAAAAGCATACTACTTAATACTGTAAAAGTTACTCTAAAATTCTCAATTGTAAAAAATATATATTGATAGCAGCTTAAATACAGTGTGTCCCTACCCTGATTCCCCAAAATAAAAAGTATGGATACGCCACTGTACACAAAAAAATAGCTCAGGGGTGGCGGAACGATTTATGTTAGGAGGGGGGAGGGGCGGGATAGGGCGAAAATTAACTACTGGGACCCTCAAAGATGAAGTTGAGTACGCTGCCGACAGTGCAAGACAAATTGATCAGAAGCGTCTTTGATTTAAACCAATGTTTTGCAAACTTTATTTAATTAGGATGACAAACATTGATAGTTGATAATAATTGAAATCCCCCAAATTTCGTGGAATTATTTGATATGAAACGTTCCTAAGTCCAGGCGTTATACATTTATAAATCCCTTCACAGAAGACGTAGACCTACTCAAAACAAAAATACTACCTTTTTTTCAAAGTTAAAAACCTACTATAGAGATTTAAACTAGTATTAAATAAAATAAGAATTTTTTTGTGCCATACTTATGGACTTAATTGTAAATTATCCCATATTCTTGCAGCTCCCCTGGTGGATCATTAGGACATAAAAGGGGTTCGTTGCACCCCCTTTGAGGACCACTGATCGAAACTAGAAAGTTAATAGATATCCCCAAGCCTTCGGCACCCATTTCACTCTCTAGGGAGGGCTGTCGGCTCCCATGTCTTCACCTCTACCCCATTCATATATCTTTGTATGCAATACTTACAATTTGAACTTCGTTTCTTCGGAAACTATCAACACTTTTGAACCCGTGGAATTGAGCCGGTCCGATTCAGATAGACACTTTTTTTGACAGTTACAAAAGTTATGAAAGAATGTTCATGTATTCATGATCCACTCTGTGGTCAGAGTTCCTGGGTACATAGGTCCCGGGTTTGATCCCCGATGCTTCCAGATTTTTCTGTGAAATCAATGGGTCTGGAACGCGGTCAACTGAGCCTCTTGAGGACAGAAATAAGGAAATACTCGAAATAAAAGGTAGCAGATCCGTTCTAGAAAACTGAGGTTCGTTATGCTGACCACACGACACCTATCTATGGAAGTAGGAACTATCTTCGCCAACAGACGGCGACCGCTTGGTTGGTAATGCTCGATTACGGACTGACGCCAAGGAGTTTTACCTCCATATATTCATACGTCAAATCATCTGTTCTGAAGCTGTCTTTTTTGATTAATAATATGAATAGTGCCTACAAATAAAATAATAAAATTACCCGTTCGGACTATACGCTTATGTACTAGTTACGCTAATGGTATGGAATTAGGAAGATTATATTTAGAGGAAGTGTATTCGCATTTGCGTGGAGGAAGAGTGGAAAACCATTTTGGAAAAACCACCCTCAGTATATCCGACCGAGATTCGAACCTTGATCTTCCCACAATCGGTAGTCTAGTCTACTGCGATAGTAGCGCGTTAGACCACGTGACCACCGAGGTCGGTCGACCTGATTTTTAATAAATTAATTTGTTTTCCATGTCACTTTGTGTAAGTATGTAATGGCTTGTGAACTAAGTTATGTCACAAGCTCAACCAATCAGATGTATTTCTACATATGGGGCTACCTCTATTCTTTCGACATTAGTTTAAGGTACATCCAAATGGTTTCGGAGAGCAAAAAGCCTTTCTTGGGATGAAAAGAGTTAGTGGGTCTGAAAAATGAATCAAATTTTTTTTATACTTGCTAAGATAGTACTTGAGAAATAAACACGCTTCGGACCTTCAGTCTCCATACACACTTCCCCCATAAATAGTGTACCATAAGAACCATATAGACGTATTACGTCAACTTTCTAGTGGACCCCCTCCTTGAAAAAATAAGCTTTCTACGCCCTTGATTGTCGGATTGTCAGCGCCAGGTGGATGTATCGATACTTAATTGCTACCAGCCGTCTTACCCAAGGCCGTCCAGGAAGTGTCTTGTGGGAGGGAACAATCAGGCAGTTTTCCCCTGCCCCCCAATCGCCCAACCATAGCTCTTGTTCAACAGCGAATCTTTACATATCCACAACACTTGTGCAATAAAATACCACTTGTGTTGGCCACTTTATTTTACTGCGCCACATCTTACTACCTGTCCGAGATATCCGTATTTAGCCACATTATAGGTTAAGGGATGAGGATAGTAGAATTAAGAGGAAATGCACCATAATTTGTGTAAAGGGAGATTAGGGAATGTTTAAAAGAAGAAAAATCCATGGGCATCCAGCTGGGATTTGAACCCCGACCTCTCCGTCACCGGAAAACCAGACTAGATGAGCTTGACTTGAAGTCCGCGTGACCACCGATGTGGATGGGTCGTTGATTTTCTGGACACGTTTCTTTTAAAGCCGGTTAGGATTGTAAATATAAGACAAGGCCCTAATGCAGCTTTATAATGGAAGTAAACATTTATCTTATGTTTATGTACGCTTTGCTTATCCCGAAATGTAGCAAAGCAAGCTTACCTTGCTTGTTTACACTATGGTTCAGCTTGTAGGATAGGGTCAGAGTATAACCCAGTAATGGCGAGACTTTTCCGACCAGTGTGTCATCTAAGGCCTAGATAAAATTTGAACTACTCCAGTGTGCCACCTCTTATTTACTTTTTTTTTAATGAGTATTTAAAAATCAAAACTTGTTGAATATTATGAAATGTAATGAGCAACACAAATAAAATTATTGTAAATAATTTAATAATGATTTGATTTTTTTAAAAAGTAGAATTTAGCTGTCAAAGTGGATGTCTTTGAAAGTACACATTTATGTCATTGATTATATAAATGCTGAAATTAAAAAAAAAATCCATTATAGTTTGAAACCTGTTGTATTTTGCTAGCCAAGATATTTACGTTCGGTTCATAGATTTTTCTTCAACAGCACAAAAGATGATTTCTAACCGTTTACTGATTTCACAAAGTTTATTGTGACATGTGGATGACAAGACTATCTAAATAAAGTTGACTTCAAAATATAATACCATGTTGGGAAAAGTTTAATTTAGTTTAGTTTAGTGTTTAATTATTTCATGTCAGCGTAACATCCAAATCTTGTTCGCGTGCCACTGGGTCGCACGAGTGCCATAGACTTGCCATCCCTGCAGGGCCGGATTAACCAATAAGCAAATTAAGCACATGCTTAGGGCATCAGGAGAAAGGAGGCACCACAAAATTACACATAGAAAAAAAATTAATATTATTTTTAGCAAAAAATTCCACGGACAGCTTAATTTTTACTACCCATTTGACTTAGCAGATACTTAACGAAATAAAAGTTTTATTTATGGTTTGTTTTGCTAATTTAAGGTGCGGCAGAAGGGAGCGCAAGTATTTGTACAGTTTTTATAGAATATATATTTTTTTTTTTGCAAAAATAAATCTATATTTTTTCCAGTAGCAACATAGAGTTTAGTTTTCTACGCATGCCAATATAAAAAGATCTTGAATATAAGGGTGTCCTGGAATTTTGTCAAAACTTTTTAAATAAAGAGAAAAAGTTTTGACAACATTTCAGGACACCCTTGACAGATATTCAAGATATGTTGATATTAGTATGCGCAGAAAACTAAACTCTTATGTTGCTACTGGAGAAATATTTAATCTATTTTGGCCAAAAAAAATCTAAAGCTATAAAAACTGCGAAACTACTTGCGCTCCCTTCTGCCGCACCTTAATAAACAAAAAAAAATTGTACGATACGATTGATATTAATAAACAATTTGCTAAAAGCAGCGTGTGAGTGTGGTAAACACTGATATGTACTTCTTAATTATTTCATTTTTCGCTGTGTCCAACCTACCGGTGCCGGTCATACAAAGATGTCAACACACAATGACGAAAATCGTGACGACAGCCGCTATGTTTAATGATCCTGGTTTTACTGTCTAATAATTTTAATAGCAGAAAAATTAACATTTTGGTGGGAGTCAAGTTTACGGGGCCTTCTTGTGACTCACCATACGAATGGGAAAATAAACCAGATGCTTTCTTAGGTTAGGCAAGGTGAGGTTAGGTTTTTCGATTTTCTTTATTATTTTTTTATTTTATTATTATAAACAATTTATGCAAATTTTGCAGTTGAGCTTCATCCGTTTCATTCTTATGTGCTGCATAAATTTAGTGCAACAAAAACTGTAAGAACCAAATTCACTTATGCAGAACATTATAAAATAATAATTATAGAAGACAATGTTGCGTGTGCCTTTCCAAATGTTGATATTGGATTCCACATATATTTAATATTAATGATTACCATTTGCTCTGCTGAATGTTTATTTTCTTAGTTAAAATATATAAAAAATCTCAACAGAACAATTATCCAACAAGACAGGCTTGATGCTTTATCTCTACTAAGTATAGAAGCAGATGTGTTAAGTAAAATTAGTTTTGAGGGTGTGATCAAAGAATCTGCTACTAGAAAAAGTAGAATAACACTTTTTTTTTAAATAAATAAAGTGGGCTCTTACAATGATTAACATTATATTATATATCAAGTATATGTTTTGTTTAGAAAAATAACAATGATTTTACGGTTTATATTTGTTGATATTTTGATTATTGAGTTAGATAATTATAATATGGGGGGGCACCTACATCGTTTAAGTGCCTAGGGCCTCTAAATGACTTAATCCCTGGTATAGCCTGTCAAGGTAGGACTGCTATCTTTCAGGGTCGACGGAATGTACATACTTGATGTTTTGACAATAATTAGGCTTAAAAAACACAAATGTTATAATAAAAATGAATGGTGTGGATTAATACATTTATATTGAAACAATACGATAATTTGAAGTTAAAATCGTAAGCACAAGTAGTCAAAACTTGATAGAAAATGTTTATAAAGTTTAAAAAGTCATTAAAAATATGTAACAGTTAAGAAAATAGAAATTAATATTAGTTATTTAAATACCTTTATAAAAATTTGAAAAATAAAATAAAATAATACCTGCTTCGGTGGCAGCGTGGTCTAACGCGCTACTTTCATAGTAAATCAGACTGCCAATGACGGAAAGATTGAGGTTCGAATCTTGGTCGGGTTTAATGAGGGTGGTTTTTCCCAAAATGGTTTTACACTCTCCCTCCGCGCAAATGCGGATACACTTCCTCTAAATATAAACTTCCTAGCCCCTAAAACCATTGGCGTAGTTAGTACATAAGAGTATATTCCGAACGGTTCAGTAAGACGCGATGTTAAAAATAATGTCATTTTAAGTTGTCCACCATGCATTCATAAACATTTTACATGGTGTACATAGTTTTTAATATGATGTAAATAAAAATAGTAACGAACACAATTTAAGTTATTCTAATTTTTGTGAGAAAAAAAAAATCCACTGAAAATCCCTGAAAAAAAAAAANGCACACGAGTCAAATTTCTTGACTGTCCAAGTGACAGTGTTTGTAGTAAAGCACAGCGACAGTTGACAAGTTTTGTGTCTTTAGTGTGAATTTACAGCTTAATATCTTCTTTTTATTTGAAAGACCTTGGCCATTTTTTTTTACGACATCGGGAGTTCTGTCATAATAAACGTCTACACATTCATACATTAACGTAAATTATATATAGATTACCCAGTCGAGACCGCTGGAGGTGAAATTTCTCCACATAGTGGTTTACACATTCTCTTCAGGTGAATGATGATGGATATATTTAGCACTTCTCCTTTATGATTCTGTTCTCTTAGTTGTAGATAAAGTTGACAATTTACTATAGTAGGATTATTTTAAAGGGGTCTTTTTTTTAGAAAAAAACCTTTATTGCGGTCAACATTAGTAACATTTTACTGTATTATCAATGTTATTATCCTCCTCGGTGGCGTAGTTGGCTAACGCTCTAGTAGTGTTGAGCTCGACTGCCGAGGACGGGGAGATCGAAATTCGAATCTTGGTCGGGTGAACTGGGGCTGGTTTTTCCTAAATGGTTTTCCACTCTCCCTCCACGCAAATTCTGGTTCACATCCTCTCACTTCAACCTTCTCCATTCCTAATCCATAAGCGTAATTAGTACTTAAGCGTGTAACCCGAACGGGTAGTAAGACGCGGTGCTAAATAATAATAATAAAAATCAATATTATTTTATAGTTATTGATAAACATATCAAAAGTACCAGCTACTGTATGACTTATGACTTCCACATAAACATCCATGAAAATTGTTTTGGTAACTTTTGTAACTGTCAAAAAAGTTCCTTCCTATAAAATGATTGTACCACACTATTACGAAAGCGTACAGGAGGTGCAGAGGGAGTTTACCCCTCTCTCTCTCCCGAAAGAGGTCATCCATTAAGGTGAGGCCGAAGTAAGCGCAAGTATTTTTACAGTTTTTTTATAGAATTGCAATTTTTTAGCCAAAATAAATCAAATATTTCTCCAGTAGCAACATAGAGTTTAGTTTTCTGCATGTGCTAATATCAACAGATCTTGAATATCTGTCAAGGATGTCCTGGAATTGTGTCAAAAATTTTCTCTTTATTTAAAATGTTTTGACAAAATTCCAGGACATCCTTGACAGATATTCAAGATCTGTTGATATTAGCATGTGCATAAAATAAAACTCTATGTTGCTGCTGGAGAAATATTTTATTTATTTTGGTCAAAAAAATATAATGCTATAAAACCTGTACAATTTCTCGTTTTCCCTTCTGCCGCACCTTAAACCACGTGACGCTTTTTTCTTACCTATTTCTTACCCTCCCCCATATAACACCAAATATCCATATTTTATTTAACCTTAGTGTGGACATCAGCTCTTGTTACTCCATCCAAGTGTGGACCTGTGATAATGATTAATCATTCCTCATTAACTCGATAGGTTGCGATACTGTACATCTCTCACGGCCGGCGTGACTTTCAGCTGTCAAGTGAATAAGTACGGTGATTATGATGCTTTTATCGTCTTAATTGAACGCTTCGTCACGGTTTTTTTTAGGTTAGGCCTTTAGTTGTGTCGTTAACAAAAGATTATTACAGTACAAAATCAATATCTAAATTGGTCTCACTGACTTTATATTAAAATTATCAGATACTTCAATATGTCCTCGAGATCAAGATATGGTGCGTAGCTTGCCCCGTATGTACAACCATCAAGAATCTATGAAAAAAAAAAGTTTTTTTTCATATTTGACTTATTTTTACAAATTAAAAAAATATAGCTTTTTAGTGCACCGCGTCTTACTAACCGTTTTGGTTATCTGTATATTTACAATGAAATAAGAATGAGGTTTCAAAGTAAATGCACCCGTATTTGTATGGAAAGTGGAAGACCATTTATAAAAACACCTGAAATACAACTGGGTGAAATTCTAACCCTGAATTCTCAGTCACCGGTAAACCAGACCAGATAAGGTTGACGCCTTATCTAAATGATCTTCCACCTAACATGACGACTATCCATCAAACATGGGTGCCATCACCACTTACAATAGCGGCTCACCAATTAACCTGACTGTTCTAGTCAGTTAACATACCTGATTTATCCATTTAGCTTGGCTGATTAATTTACATAGCTGAATTTATCCACCCAATATGTCCGATTACCTTCTAAACTGTAAATATATAACTTTAAAATGACTAAGCACATCTAACATTATGACGATTCTTCAAAATGACCAAAATTTTTTAAAAAAACCTGTCTTAGCATAATAATAACAATGATCGTCCTAATTTCAAAAATAGTGATCAAATCGAAAAACCTTAAAATAGTTATGACCCAATATGGCCATCTTAAACTCTAAATGTTCGATCAAATTTAAATGACAATGTGTTCTTAGCATGTTTCCAAAACCTTTATTAGCTTATATTTATAATGCAACAATCATGGTTGCCCTTAGGAGTGTGCAAATGGTGCCGTCACACAAGGCCCCGTAACTTGGGGGGGCTCCGCGCTTGCATAAGCGACAAAGGGATAATTCAAGTTGGGGGTGGGAAATTTTTTCCTTCGTACTCGGTGAGTAGGCTCCTTGTATAGGCATAGGCGATTTAACTAATATTGTCATAGTGTAAAAACAAATAAAAACCTAATTTAACGAGGGAAGCGAGCTCTCCATTTTAACTCCACCGATTTGCGTTTGTTTGTCTTTGGTGGATATGCCTCACTATAACTCTCGAACACATGGACAGATTTAATTCAAACTTAAAACTATCAGTAATCAATTTAAGTTAGTTTTACTGATCAGAATACTTTAAAATTAAAATTGATTTTACTGATCAAAATACTTTAAAATTAAAATTAAGAACTTTATAAAGTAAATCAATCTTAACCTAGTAATCCACCTCTGCTTTAATATAAGCTGCACCTTGACCTGAAATAAATTAAAATTAAAATAATGAATATTATTATTCTAATAAAATATTCTGATAACGGCGGTATACAAACTGATTATACAAATTAAAGAATGATATATTTATAAAGTAAATTAATCTTAACCTATTGGTAAGTTTTGTTCACTTAATTTAAAACTATCAGTAGCCAATAGTTTATATATACATGTTTATATATATATATTGGTAAGTTTAGTTCACTTTATTTAAAACTATCAGTAATCAATTTAAGTTAGTTTATATATATATAAACACGGCTTCTAGCATTAATTATTTATTACATGTATCTATACTTTTTAGGGCATTTTGTGATAAGGCTGAAAATTGGTAGATAGGTGCAAACTACTGTAATAACACTAAACAAAAATTAAGATTTTAATTATTATTCTCTTTTAAGGGGGTTGGGGGAGTGAAGCAACTAACTGGAGGTCCCGCCAAACGAGGTTGGCCCACGGCCCCACATCTTCTAAGGACGGTCTTGACAACAATAATTTAATCCAGTGTTTCCCAGACTTTAGACAATCACGTAGGCCTACTCCTTTAGGGGCCATGGCATAATACAAATAAATGAAAAAACTACTATCCTGCAAAGTATAAAAGGTCGTTTAAAATTTATAAAGCTTTAGTGCCAAATTTAACAAAGCCGTGATAAGATCTAGAAAAAAAGGCTTATAAGAGTAATTGATATCAATTTAAAATCTGCGTTTAACTTGTTTATCACTCGGCATAACTAATACAACTTTGTAGGACGTAATGTACCCTTGGGGATAAAAGTGCCACAGTTTGGTAAGCATTAGAGTACCTACATTTTTTCAGGTACCTTGGTCCTATGTCTGAAAAACTACGGGCCTTCTATAAAGCCAAGTTTCAAGGCCTTCCATTAATTTACAAACAAGTGCGTGTTGGAATCGACGGTTGAGATCTGTGGTGCCTTGACCCAACTGTGTTGATTAATATGATATTGAAACCAAAACGAATGTTTAAATAGAGAACGAATGCCGTAAGCTATTACTTTGTAAATTGAAATAGTTGAAGAATGAAGATGTAATATTATTATTGCCTTCCTATCACGCGATTGTTGAGATGGATATTAATAATATAATTAGTCCTACAAATTGAATTATTATGAAGCGATGGAATTTCAAATTACTTATTTTAATTTGACTTTTACACTTAAACCGTTTTTGTTTATATGTCAATAATTTGAACGCATTAATATGAATTTTTTTTAAATCTTGGCTTCGACACTTTTCAGACATGATAGTTATTCTTGAAGTCAACAAAGAAAAACCTTGTACTTGTATTTTAATCAATTTTTTATAATTATACTAAAATAAATCACATATTTAAATCTTCACGCTGCCCCAATATAAAGGCACTACACAAGGAGAGTGTGCTCTAGTAATTTATTGTCGATCTCAGTGGTTTTGGGGGTAAAGTGCTCGCCTCAGGACTCGATGTTCGCGGGTTCAAACCTAGCTGGCGTCAACGGATTTTTCTTGAGCGATAAAAATCCGTTGGAAGGGAATTAAAGCCGTTGACCCCAAATCGATTGTGGCATGCAAAAGAACGCTGGAAGGTATGGGAGAATACCTTCTCCGTCAGAATTGTTAGGCCCTTTCGCTCTCACTCATAGAAATTCTCGTGTATTGATATAATCAGTCGGTTCAATAAGTTACATCTATTACTGTTTACAACCTGTGGCCTGGGTCAGTTTTTTATTCAAGCCATATATTTTCCACTACCGGCTTGCTAGGCTTGTCGTAGCTTCGTATGTCTTATTATTTATCTTAAGACTAGGACAGGCACAACATCCAGTCCCCCGGTCGTTGATTCATCACTGTGTAAAGGTAAACAAACATTTCCCCAATTATACATTTTTCGGCTCAAACCTGGGACTCTTAGCTCAGTAGACAGACACGTTACCAACTTAGTTAATGAGACTTATCAGTTCATTAAGTGCACGTTAAATACCTCAAATAAATGGGAGGGGGGGTAGTGGAAAGTCTACTAATCTATTCTCACCAAGTCCACTTTCGCCGAAGCGCGTCGACAAAATGTGTTCAATGTGGAAATGAACGTTTAAACTAAAGTGCGCCCTAATTCCTATGAAAATTGGACTGTACTTCACGGAAAGATCCAATTACGTCCTATCCAGGTTTCGAACTCGAGTTTCTTTGAAGGGGCTGGTTAGCTCCATAAGCGGATGACGCCTCGGCGCTCTAGCTAACAACCGAGGGCATCGGTACCTATATATTGTCTGCGGTTCCTTTCATAGGAACCTTGAACCAGTAACCTCGTCAAACCGTTCTTCTTGGACATAATTATTATAAATCCGCAACTGACGGGTGCAAAAGAAAAGAGAATTAATACAAATAAGGAGGTATATTTGTTTGACTTTTTTTTAACGGTTTTTTTCTCCCCTCTAAAACTTCAAACACGCGACGGTTAAGGGCGTCGCTATGATCAATCATGACCCCTTATTTATGTCGGTGATGTCATACTGGTGTCGCGTCAGGTTAAGAGAACCTTGGGCAGACCTCGAGGGTAAGGTCTCAGCGGGAGAGCCGTGATGGAAGTACACTTGGTTTAGCCTGAAAGGTATTTCGTTGATGGATTACCTATGGCCTTATATTATAAGATTAGTGGAATAAAATGCAAGGTAAACTTGCTACCAGGGTAACTTAAGGTCACGTGAAAGGGTAAGTATTTTGGCAGTTTTTATGGCAAAATATGTTTTTGGCTAAAATAAAAAAAAAATTTCTCCAGTAAAAACATAGAATTTAATTTTCTTTAAATGGTGATCTCAAAATTTCTTGAATATCTTTAAAGAGTGTCCTGGAATTTAATGACAAATTTTTATCTACATTTAAAAAGTTTGTTAGATAATGCCACCATGCTCATGACAGATATTCAGAAAATGTTGATATCAACCTGTGAAGAAAATTAAACTCTATGTTTCTAATGAAGAAATATTTGATTTAATTTGGCCCAAAAAATGTGTTTCTATAAAAACTGCAAAGAAACACTGGCGTTTTATCGCGTCCCCTTCCATCCCACTTTAAAAGCGCTTCCGTGTGCAAATACTGGAGATAAATAATTGAAGGTTTCACACACAGCCACAGAAAAGTGGCGCTGCCTTCGATCTGAGTAGCAGGCTTCAAAAAGTGGCGTTGCCACGTGTATAAAGTGTAATCGTACAGCATCTTCCAGGCGCAGAAAGGATATCGAGCTAAGAGTGGCGTGTCATTAAGTGTTATCAGGGTAAGCAGAGCTTTCTTGGACTTTGGTAAGTTCTCCCACAATCGGATCCCATTTAACCAGTCATACATAGGTTCCGCTTTATGTATCTCAGTTGGGAATTTATTTCCGTTGGCCGATGAATGATCTACCGTGTGATAAGAACAATTCACAAATATAATAAAAACTGACTCTGCCTGCCCTAAGTTCACCTGAATTTAAACATGATATTTAAAAAATTGATTCTTTTAAAAAAGCCCTGAGTTTTCACTAGTTATCGTTATTAATATGTTTGATGTATTTTCATTCAAATATTAATTTTGTATTAGTTTTTACTGAGTTAAGATAATATGTGTATTAATTTTTGTTGCGTGACATGCAAACAATAACAATTTTTCCTTGAAAATTTCTATTCAAAATCACAAACTTCCTTCATAAGGAATGTAATTGGTATTTAATAATTTTTTTATATATTTGGCTAATAGGGAAAAACGTTTTAATTATTGACTAAAACTAAACTTTTGGGATGACGTAGTAAAGATAATTATTTATGAATGCGGGAGTACGCAACGCTAAAAAGGTTGAAAATCATGGAACTAAGGAATATGTGGAAACGCTTCGGTTTTTCACTACATTTGGATTTTTTTTCCCTTGTACCGCACGAAATGTTTATTCATATTAATATGGATTCTATCCCACCTGTCTCGTATATTATTAAATTACTGATATACACTTAGATTCCTTAGAGTTATAAAACTAGCGCTGTCGATACAACGGCCTATAGGGTTCACCTTGTAAGAGTTGTTGAGAGAAAATAATTTTGGATATTGAGACGCCCGAGAAGGGACATGTATACCTAGATGATCAAGGTCTAATTTACAAGAAATGTTGCTATTGAAAATATTAAAAACAAAAAGGGCATCACAATAAAGTCTACGTGAGTAGAGAGTTTGGAGTCCTAAAAGGTTTCGAATTCTATCATAAATTTATCTTATCTCTCGTACAACCCCATTTAGTGCAACCTCTGGATAACTGCAAGCTATGTAGGAAATATTATCTTATCTCTCCTTCAACTGTACTTGGTGCAACCTCTGTGGAGCTGCAACTATGTAGGAAATATTATCTTATCTCTCCTCCAACTGTACAAGGGTATATCTTCTGAAGGAACTGTAGGCTATGGTGTAAAGGTTTATCTTATCTCCTTCAATTATACTTGGTGACAATTGAGGTAGCTGCAGGTCTTATGGAAGATTTGTTTTTCTACTTTGGGAGGTACTGCCGGATATTCTTTCGCAATATTGTTAAGATGGATTGTTGAAAGATAGTCCAATAAAATGTTGACAAATCAAAGTTATAAAATGTGTCGTATTTGTCTCACATTTCTTTGAAAGTTTGTAAATTGTGGCCGGTCTTATAACTACCGGATAAATATTGTTATCAGGAGATTAAAGTCAGCGACCAGATAAAGGTTATCAGCCCCTTTAATATTTTACACGTATTATGAATTGAATTTATCTGCCTAATAACTATTTGAAGGATAAATATATTTTTATGCAGAAAACGCCAGGTTGGTACTGTCTTTACTGGTGCGCGCATGCGTATAAGACCTATACGCCATTCACGACCTAAGTTTACTTGGATGACAGCTCAAAAAGTAACTAGAAAATAGTCCCTAAAATATCACTACGCCAACAGCTGATATCTGCCACTGTCACTTGGGACAGCTGTTATGAAAACATATGGTTATGTAGAGTAATGTGATAGTTAACCACAGTAATTTAGGCCAATATTATGCCTCAAAGAATTTTGAAATTGAAATTTTTGAATGACTTGGTGATCTGTAACTTCTCTTC
>CABFWB010000075.1:258293-284173 GCA_902151455.1 Timema bartmani | reverse complement strand
GCCTATTTGACTTGAAGGTAGACAGTTTTCCGCCCACTCCAACGCCTATTTGACTTGAAGGTAGACAGTTTTCCGCCCACTCCAACGCCTATTTGACTTGAAGGTAGACAGTTGTCCGCCCATTCCACCGTCTCCTTGACTTGAAGGTACACAATTTTCCGCCCACTCCATAATTTACTCGCCTTGAAGGTAGACATTAATGTTCGCTTCATGTATCTTGTACCTGACTTGTAGTGCTTTCTCGTTTGTACTATTTTCACGATAGCGTTGACTTATTTTGATATCTCATAGATTAACTAAATAAAATGCGTATAACTTGAACAGATAGTTACACATGGCGCAAAAAAAACTCAATGAACGCACGCATTTCACTTGGAATTTTTGACAATTATTGTTCAAAAAGATACTGTAGTTACAAACGTACATAACTTTTTTATAGATAAATATTTCTACCAAGAGTAACGTGTGTGTCTGAATAGTCTCGAGGAAACTTACAAGGTTTCTGACTTCACCACCTTAGCAAATATACATTTGATGAAGACTGCATCATATTATCTGAACGGTCACTGAGTATGGTGATCATAGTGTTACTACTCATATAAGGTAACTTTTAGAAAATATAAACATATTTTTTATGCTGTTAGCATTGATCACATGCTATTTAATTATTAATATAAGTTCATTGGTGTTGATATTATCTATCAAAAGTGACGGTTTCAGATCAGTTGCCTTAACGAATGAATATATGAAAATTAATTTAGTAACGTATATAACTCTAAAAAAAAGTCCCTTCCCATCGAAATCGGACTGTACATACCAACGCTCTTAGAAACTATGTTTATTTCATAATTATATTAACAAACAAAAGTAAATGTATTGAAGGGCGTGCAGAGTAAATGCCAGGTCTGGTTTGCCAATGACGGGAAGGTTGAGGTTTGAATTCAATCAGGGTATACGGGAGCTACTATTTTCCAAATAGTTGCCCATTTTACCCCAAGCGAATACGGGTATATTTTCTCCTAATTATAACTTCGTAATCACTACCCCATCAGCGTAATTAATTGCAGATAGCCCAGATGGGTAGTAAGACGCAGAGGAAGAAAACGAATGGAGAAAACCAAATATGAAAGTGAATTGTTGATCAAGAGATTCACCCCAAGTAGGCCTATTCTGTTATTACAATCAAACAATTTGTAGTTATGGTGATTTCTGAATAATATTTTAAATGTCGAGAAACCTAAGGCTATATGCTCTTGTAGAGGGGATGAAAACACTAATAAAACAATAGCAAATCAAACCCCTCACATCTAGGTTACTTCAATCCTTGGGTCCAACGGAGGTAGGAAGGATGCATCGGCATCCTTGTTGACTATTTGGGCAGGTTTACATTTCTTGTCCACATACTTTGCAATGCAACTTTCATCGATTGGAGACACTGCATTGAAAGATAATTAGGACACAGTTTAACGTGTTGTTCTAGATGGTCCCACTTAGAGTGAGCTACCAACCTGAAAATATCCCCGCTCATGGTGTTGCCACAACGGCGAGGGAAAGAAGAATAGATAGAAATACGGAGAATAAGTCTGAATGCAATCAGATTTGGAAGGAACTTTTTGGACGGTTGTAAAATTTACTAAAACAATTTTCATATATTTACACGTAAAACCATATGATCTGCAACTGTCACTTTTGGTAGATATTATCAATAACTATAAAATAAGGAACGTTATTGATATAAAGAGAATGAGACTTTAAACTAAAGTATTAAAAATTGAATTGTAATGAAAATCAGTTAGATACATAGTGTTAAATAAATTGACAATTTATAATGAGTTCAAAAAGATTGAATAAATATAGAAAATACTGAATGGATTTAAAAATTGGGACGTAGTTATTTGGAAAATAATATCCTATTGGGACATTCTAGTCAATTAAAGTGAAACCAAAAGGAATGTAAAATACAATAGCATAATTGGTACAGTTAATAAAATATTACATAAGTAGTAAAATATTATAAAATTAAAATGCCATTATTGAAATAAAATTATAAAATACAATACACTAAAATGAATCAATCATGGAGTGTGAAATTTCAGGTTTTTATGAATAATAATTTTTTTTTATATAAAATTATAAAACGTTGTATAGTTTAATGACTCATTTGAAAACGTTTTACCCGCTCTTTGGTATTTCATTAATTGGTTTGAAGAGCAGCTGTAGAAGAGTTTTCTCAACATGTTTCGGTAAAATATGGAGGGTTCAGAGCACAAGGAGACCAAGTCCAATTTTTTACATTTTCAAGGTTTTGCATGATATACTTCTATAAAAGTGAATACTTTTCAGAGCTACAAGAGACCAAGTCCATAGTTTATTATTTTGCCACTTGTGGCAGAACTTGCTGGACGTTTGTAGTCAACTCTCAATTATTTTCAGAGCACAAATAAACCAAGTCCTAGAGTACTATTAAATCCATTTGTCTAAGGTAGATCAGGCAAGACAGTTTCTTAAAGAAGACCAAATATTAGCTTCTTGTTATAAATGTGTCCTTACGTTTGACCTGCAAAAGGCTCTACCGTTCCCTAAGCTAACTACTTCCATAGATACTATAAAATAAATTTATAGGTTTATAATTTGGGTATTCATTCTCTTAACTTTGACAAATCGTTCATGTATATGTGGGATGAAACAGAAGGGGGAATGGGCTTCCAAGATTTAGCATCATGTTTGGTAAAACATTTGAAAACTCATGCTTCAACTCATGAAAATATAGTTATGGATTCCGACGAATGCACTGGTCAAAATTAGAATGTCTCTATCGCTCATGAAGTTGACACAAGATCCTGACATGGCAGTCAAAACCAGTGATCACAAGTTTTTGGTGTCTGGGCATTCCTATCTTCCAAATGACTGGGATTTTGGCATTATAGAAAAGAGTGGTAGTAGAAAAAAACAGTAAATTTACTCACCATAGGAATGGTTTGAAACAGTTAAAAAGTCTAAACGCAAAGCTCCGCCATTTGAAATAATTGTCATGAAAAGAGATGACTTTTTATCGACTAAATCACTTAAAGAAATAGTGACAAACAAGAAAAAACCGCTGATGGCATTAACTTCAGCTGGTTAGAAATTAGATGCCTTCGATTTGAAGAATACTCTCCATTCATCTTTAAATTTAAAACAACTTTGTATCCTCTAGTTGAATTTCAGTCTGTAAATTTGGAAAAGAAATCTCCTGGTCGTCCACTAGCGAATTTGCATAATGTTAACCGAAGGGAACTCTATCCAAGTCGACTTGTTGTAACAGAGATAAAAAAAAAAGATATTCAGGATGTATTGCCTTACATTCCACCTGTATTCCATGATTTTTATAAACATCTGGCATGTGTGTCAATTACAAGGCTATCATGTGAGTCTAGACCTGAAAATCATGATGAAACTGATGAATTATTTTATGTTTAGAATTTAAAAACCAACTTTTTCTATGTTTCTGTTGTTTTTTTTGTAACTAAATATTAGTAAAGCTGTAATGCAATTTTTTATTAATATTATTATAATGATTAAAATTATAATATTATAATTACTTTTTATTTTATTTTTTGTTAAAACTTGATTTTTGGGTATATCTATGTAACTAATGCTCAAAGTTTTCAGAGCTCAAATGAATCAAGTCCAAAATTTTCACTTTTTTATGAAAAAACTCGTATTTAAATAATTATAACAATTTTTTAACCTTTGTCAGTGTTTAAGTTAGAATCTTATTTGTAATCAAAACAATGACCAGTATTTTAAAATGCTCCCTAGAATTAACTACGGATTAAAAACTTTAAGCTCTTATTTCTCAAAATATGACTTGATGGACTTGGTCTCCTTGTGCTCTGAACCCTCCATATAAGAATAGCATCTTCAAGAGTTAAGCTTTAATTTGAAGAACAACTATTTTGTGTTACTGCATGATAATTTAATTCTTTCATCACGTCGACCCCAAAAAATATTGTTGGTATTTTCTAGAAATTCTTTCATATCAGAATCCTATGCTTCTAATTACAGAAAACCAGACTCAGATGTGTCTCGTTTTACCCCATGTTACCTTCAGGCAGGGGCGGACCAAGGTACATTTTGTGCCCGGGTGGGATTGCTTTTAGGCACCCCCGTATATAGCTGGGGAGGGTAAGAAAAAAGGAAAATAGTCCCCAAATTTAACAATTCAAAACCTAACTTAACATGGGCATGATTGGAAAATAATCTGAAGGGAAATTCCACAAATGGTAACTAATCTTTAACATATTACAAAAATTTCACTGTGATATACAAAAATGGTTAGGCGTACAAAGAAACCTGTAAGAACATGTTTTGTAGAAAATATTTTCTTCTTTATTTTATATTATGACAAACACTTTGATATAATGAACAGTTTATGAGCTAATTGAAAAAAAAATGTTGCTATTTTTCCAAGATGGTGGATGTAAAATAACTTAAGAATGGTTACGTTGGGTGAGGAGTTAGAAGTTATTTTCATTGCCCAGGCTACGTTAGGTTAGGTTGATGTTCTGTTTGGCACCTCCCCACCCCCTCGAACTGGCACCCTGGGTGACCACCCAGTTCGCTCAGCCCTAAAGCCACCTCTGCCTTCAGGGTGGCATCAAAAAATATATTATAACATTCTCAATTTTCTCCAGGTTTCTCGGAAAATAAATCTCAATTTTTCCTAACTAGGCTTTTTTTCAGTTTATCTTGGTGAATGACAATTTTTCCGTATTTTTCTAGTATTAAACGTTTTAGATATTATTTGTCGTATTGTTTAAATGTGGTATTAAAAACATACACTGTAAAGCCATCCCGTGCTGGAATGCCATATATAGGCAAGCACTTTGCTAAGATGCGAGAAACCAAATTTCAATTTTATTTTAGTGTTAAGTTGCGAAATTAATATGTTTTATTAATCAAATACTTAAAATCCCTTGATTTATCCTTATGTTTGATTGAGTTATCTGATATTTCTAGGTTTATTATAACATAGAAAAATTCTCCGACTTTTCCAAGGTGTCCTTGTACTCGTATTTATCCTCCTTTATCTAATGACGGCTACAACATCCATCAACTCCACACCACAGCACCACGCTCGTTCTGTCAAGTTCTTGAGAACTGAGTAATGACCGAGGTATAAGAAATGCTCTAATTGGTTTTATCCAGCACAAAAATAATAAACTTTGCCATTAGACTTTTGAATACGAATACAATTGTATGTGGCGTGCACACACACACACACACATCTGCAGAAGTACACACAAGATATGCTTCACCCTAAATCAACCATTTTTTTTCTTGGCCTTTTCTGGAACACTCATTCTGTCAAATAAATCACGGTGGTGAACCAGAGAAGGTAAGAAGGTAGTTGCTATTTGAATGGTACATTATACACAGTGTAGCAGGGAGGGTGAAATTTTCTGACCAGTGTGCTACTTAAGGGCTGGATTAATTTTGAACTAGTCTAATACCCACCTCGGTGGCGTAGTTACCTAATGCGCTAGTCGTGTTAAGCTCAACTGCCAAGGACGGGGAGATCGAGGTTTCGAATCTTGGTCGGGTGAGCTGGAGTGGTTTTACCTAAATGGTTTTCCACTCTCTCTCTCTCCACGCAAATGCGGGTTCACTTCTCCTATATTCAACCTTTCCAATTCCTAACCCATTAGCGTAATTATTACTTAAGCGTATAACCCGAACGGGTAGTAAGACGCGGTGCTAAATTAAAAAAACTAGTCTAATGTGCCACCTCTTATTTATGTTTTTAATGATCATTGAAAAATAAAAGCTTGTTGAATAAAAGGAAATGTAATTCAAACCAAATCACAAATATTTAAATAATGGCTAAACTTTAAAAAGTGAAAATTTATTAAATTGTCTAAGTGAGTGTATTAGACAGTCTTAGTTTCAATAACTTAAAGTAAAAACATTGAAAGTAACACTTTGAGTTAAAAAAAAGACAATTAGTTGATAAATATGTTAATATAAAAAAGTATATTATCAATTCAGAGCCCTGCGTTTGTGGAGATCGAGATAGTTCGCGAATGTTAGATATCGCATTTTTTCTTTCAGATGTTCACATTTCAGGTTACCCTGATTGCAAATATAGCTCAGAATTGTCGCGATAATTCGCGAAATCGGCGTTTTAGCGCGATATTCGCGATTTTAAATGATGTCCGCGATAATCGCAATGGAGATGGAGATTTGTCTTTTTTCTACATTGAAATGTGTTAAAAATTGAAAGTTTTGATGGAACAGAGTGATGGCATCGAAAGTTTAAAAATTGAGAATGTGCTGCTAGGGCTGAAGACAGACAGTATGTTCAGTGACTTCGCAACAAAGTGTTTGCAAGCGTTGTGGCTGCCGATTTCAAATGCAGATTCAGAACGATATTTTTCTAGGTATAGTTTAGTAGTAACAGACCGCAGAACCACAATGAAAGTGGATAACATTGTTACCAGCTGCATGTTGCAGTTTGGTGATGTTGAGTAGTTATTTTGTATTTTTCTAGCCTAAATTGAGATTTAAAAATATAGTCACAATTTTTGTGAAGTAACAAGATGATTTTTGTGTAATATTTTGTCTTTGTGACTTGTACATACTTTTCCCGGACCAGCTGCCGCTAAATCTTACTTTTTTAATAAGTTGACAGCACATTTTTTTGCGGACTAGTGTTTTTTACCGTTTTGTCCAAACAAAATGTAATTTTTGGTTTTCACTTCAATATGTTTAGTTTACCTGTTTCAAACATTGTCCTGGAAGTCTAGTTTTAACCCAACAAAGTCACCTTAATCACGAATGTTTGGTAAAAACCACTTTTTTAACGCTTTTGTCTTAATTCGATAATTTCGTCGCAAAAATAGGATTTTTGTAATTCACCGCTTATTCACCGCTTTTGGGAAACTTAAAAATGAAATTGCGCTTTTTTATTCACCATAAAAGCAGGGCTCTGATCATCATTTACAGATTACTTTGAAACATTTATGTTAGGTTGATTCATAGCTTGTCACCTTCAACAGCAACCGGTTCTGTGTCAGTGCATCTGGTTGCGAGCCTATGGGTGCCGGGTTCGCTTCTCTACTGGGATATTGGGTATTTTTTTTTCCGAAAGAGGAACTACCCCAACGGTAACCAGGGTTCGGATAGTTAGGCTTAAGTTAGGTTGAAAGTGTTTCCACTGATTTCACACCCTCGTATTCACTATCACCATCACCTCATCTCATCGGGACATGGAAAGAGCCTCCACGCGAAGGATGCATGATTAGTACATTCGGGCGTCCCCTGAGCAACGGTACATTAGTACTGACTAATCTTCCCTATACTGGACTACGACTGATGTAGCCAAGACGATTTATAATACCATAACTTCACGAAGTTTACTGTATCATAACAGTGAATGACATGGCTGTCGAAATATTATTGACTTAAAAAAATTATACCACGTTGGGAAAAGTTTTAGTTATTGTTTAATTTTTCATGTCGGTGTGTGCCACCGATTTGCCATCCCTGCCCTGTAGGCATGTTTTTATATTAAGTTTACTGGTCAGCATCAATAGTCTATGTAAAACTCAATATATATATAAATAGAGAGAGAGATATAGGGAAATAGCGAGGTATATTTCGTACAAACTATAATATATATTTTACATCTATCCATATATTACCGTTCGGGTTATAGGCCTACGCTTATGCAAGCTCGCTTGTGAAGTTAGCGCCCGGGGTAGTCTTGAGAGAAGCCCCCCTCCCCCCACCATCTCGTATCTACACCACAATTCTAAGGGTTATTGTTATGGAGAAAATAACAAGCGATGCAACCTTTATTGTGCAGACAGACACCAATCAAAAAACACTTTTTAGATCATCCAAAGATTAAGATTCACACTTTTTAATTATATTTTTAGCTCAGATAGTCATAATTAATTCATAATACATACCTGTCACCTGACACCATGGCTGATAGGCCCAGACCAGGAGTTCATATCAATTTTTATTTTTGAACACCATGGTTAAATAAATATATTTAAGTATAAATACGGTATTTTATTCACACAATTCGAAAAAAACAAAAGTAAAACATCATAAATGGTTGTTGTTGTGAAATGTTCAGAATATTACTATGTAGTCATTCACTATTCACTTTGATCAATCATAATTAATACAATCAAAATATATATTGACTTGTAGTTCAAATGGCTGGGAACTTAACGCGTTCATGTAGCAGCGGTGCCACCGGGCTATAACGGTTATTCTTATCTCTTTACCGATTTAATTACACTGATGTCTTAAAACACAACACAACACATTGTATTGTTTTATTTTCAATGTTCACAAGGCGTATTTTAAAAATTTGGCAACATTATCCGTTGGAATCTGATCTAATGGCCTTATAATTTATTCAATCTTTACATTTTTAAAACGATTTACTAACACAAATGGGTACGAGGTGCGCCTATCAGCGCCCCCTTGTTCACGGCGCCCGGGGTGATCGCCCCGCTAGCCGCTCCCCCCCACCCCCCCACTTGCGGTGGCCCTGCGCTTGTGTACTAATTACTCTAATATGTTAGGGATGAGGAAGGTTACATTTAGATAAAGTGTACCCAAATATGCTTGAAGGAAGAGTGGAGAGCCATTTATGAGAAACCACCCTCAGTACACCAGACCGAGATTCGAACCTTGATCTCCCCGTCATCGGCAGTCTTCATTTTTATTTAGTTAATATAAACTTCAAATTGCATAAATACACTTTATATAAAAAGTCTGGGACAGAATCAATTCGAGATATGTATTTTTCAGGGACTGTCCCCAATACTCGGAAATGAATGATCGCCTTACCCTACCATAAAACACCATTGTTGATGGCTTAGTATAAACGGTAGGGATAATCAAGGCTATTTAGAGGAAGTGCACCCGCATTAGTCTTTATAGATACTTGGAAACAAACAATGATAGATCACACGTGGAGAAAAAAAATCCAAGCCATTTACTCGGTTGGGATTCGAACCTCGAGCTTCCAATGAGGTGGTGCCCTTGAAACCAACAGTCGATGTGAACGCGCCAAGAACATGTCTATTGGAGTGTTTAATTCTTTTATACTTGCGTGGCCTGATATTAGCGCCCCGCGGAGAACAGTTGACGGTCGTGACATGAATGTAAGAAGAGAAAAGAGGGCGTGACAGGAGTCGGTTGTCACAAGCTGTCGACATTTGACAGCAGAGGTGTGACCAGTGACTTTATGAGAACAGAGGGAAATATAGAAACAGTAATAAAGGATCAAATGCTACGACCAATAATCTTATTTGTCTAAATAC
Source organism: Timema bartmani (assembly GCA_902151455.1). Classification (NCBI taxonomy): domain Eukaryota; kingdom Metazoa; phylum Arthropoda; class Insecta; order Phasmatodea; family Timematidae; genus Timema; species Timema bartmani. The sequence goes on along the minus strand of CABFWB010000075.1, from coordinate 274,844 downwards.
TCAAGAAGTTATGAGAACAGCGGAAAAAGTATAGACACAATAATAAAGGATCAAAAGAACGACCAATAATCTTTTTTGTCTAAATACTCAAGAAGTTATAGTATTCGATATTCAAGAATCTCGTCTTGATCCCAATTCATAATTAAAATTAATTAATTGTCTTTCTGTGGGCGAGTGTGTTTTTTCTCTCCCACTCATTCAATGGTCATCGCATTTTAAAAATACTATTTCTTTGACTGAGCGCTCATTTTAAACTGATTAATTTTTAGCTCCTCGCATCTTAATGTCCGTGTGTGCTATTCACAGTTGTTATAAATATTTTTTGTTGGGTGTGTCTTAGGTTTCCTGATGACACAGTTCTGTGTTTATAAAATGCATCTTGAATTATATAACTTAAATACTGTCTCGATGGCTTTTTAAAAACAAAAAATCACGTCAAGGTTATTTTAATGATGACGAGACTAGTAAAAACCTTGAAATAACTAGTAATGTATCCAGAGAAAGCTTCAAGTTCTGGTCTCCTTAAACATTGATTATATATATAATTATTTTATTTAGCACTGCGTCTTACTACCCGTTCAGGTTATACGCTTAAGTACTAATTATGCTAATGGTTTAGGAATGGTTAAGGTTGGATATAGAGGGTGTGAACCCGCATTTGCTTGGAGGGAGAGTGGAAAACCATCTAGGAAAAACCACCCCCAGTTCACCCGAGCGATATTCGAATCTCGATCTTCTCGTCCTCGACAGTCTAGCTCAACACGAAACTAGCGCGTTAGCTAACTACGCCACCCAAACGGGTGATTACTATTATATTATTTACTCAGGAATCTACGTAGATGGTCTCGAAATAGACTGTGTTTATGGTAACGGTGAGATGGAGGTTCGAATCTCGACCGAGTGCACTGCACCCAAGTGATTTTCACATCCCCTCTCCCTCTCTAAGGAAGTTAAACTTCTTCTATTAAGTACTCTGTCTAAGGTGTCACGCTCACGATAAACAGAACTATCTATGACGGGGAGAACTGGCTTCAAGCCCCGGTCGGTTGTATCGAGGGTATTTTTCCACTCTTACCTTCAGGCAAATTCCTGGTATAGTAAACTTCCGATCATCCGCTTTGCGGCTTAACCGCGGCATCGCCAACAGCAGGAGATACGTTTCTGAAAAACGCCGCGTTGATGGAAAATACGGGTCTACCGAGTGTTGTACTCGGTAAATTTTAGGAAAGAAATAATGACATAAAGAGACCAAAGGTTTCTGCAAGGGGCACTGCACTAGAATGGACCCACAGCCTCCTTAGCTATCTGGAACAGGATTACGACACGCTCCTATCTGACGAGTTGATGTTACGGAAAATACATTGCGAAATAAAGGAAAGGGAAACAGCTGTATTGAAGCAGAAGACTATTACAAACTTTTTAAGTGATGTGTTTACTTTGAGCATACTGTACATTGATTTAAAGTGTTTTTTTATTATCTTAGTGCGTGAAATATAATGATGTGTTAACAAACACAATCACGATAGGTGAGTACTAGTTTGAATTGAATGTGCTATGATCTCTTGTTTTACTAGATATGCGGATTATCTGCGGTTTTGGTTTATCCGCGGCACTCGTTCCCTCCATTACCACGGATAATCGGGAGTTAACTGTAGTACAAATGAGTATAACCTGNGTTTAGCGGATTTTGTATGAACGTGATATTTATACGCATGTTATATGGTCATATCTCAAAGTGAAAAGGTGAATTTAACCTTAGCAATAAAATCAAGAGTAGATTATTGATGACTGATGTTTGAAAATTTGAATTAGAAAAAAATGTTCTAACAATTTGGTTCAAAGTGGGTATGTAGGGATGATTTTATGTAATAAATAAGGTTGAATGTTTTTCTTTAAAAAAAATTACATCATAATACTTTGGGATTTTTTTGAATACATTTTTGAAACAATTTTTTTAAAATCTTTACCCGAAAAGAGTTTAAAATGAGTAACAAAATACCACGTTTGTTTTTCTAAGTAAAATTCATTTAAGGGTGACTTATAAAATTTTGCAATTTTTGTTCCAAGCTCTAAGAGACCAAGTATCTTATTGCCTCGTATAGAATCCTTTAGCTATCCACTTGGCATCAGAATTGACGACATTCTTAAGGGGCCCATCCACGTTAGCGTCTGGCTCGTTCATATTTCACCACACTCGCTCTCCCGTCAGCACGAGCGGGCTTCCCAACTTTGCTCAAACATTTCAGAATCTTACAATGAATTTTACGAAGAGAGTTGTACCAGCGTTGATCATTTTAGACAAATGTTGCATGTTTGCGAGAGAAAAAGATATCATACTTGGATGTTTTCGATGCTCCATCTTCCTCTATCCTTCCACTATTCACCTTCCTTTAATCACTCCCGTTCTTCTCTTCACACTTGTACACTTTCTGTTATCTGATCTTCTCATCTCTTTCTTGGTCTCCCTTGTAGTTTTTTTTCCTACATACTTTATCTCCATCGTTCTATCAGGTATTCTCTTCTTCTCCATCCTCATTACATGACCATACCACCTCAGTCTTGATTCCTCTACTATCTCACATAATTCCTGTACCCCCTCACTCTTTCTCAGCTAACTTCATTCCCATGGTCTCCACTTCCCTAGTCTCTCTTACTTCCAATGTCCATGTTTCTACTGCATATGTGACAATGATTACAAAGTACGCCCTGTACAACACTTCCTTACACTTCAAGGACACTTCTCTCCATTGGAGGTCTCTTACACACCTATAGAACTGCCCTCATCTTATTAAATCCTCTCTACTCTCACCTTTCAGCTCAATCACGCTTCCAATATATTTTACGGTCTGTACTTTTCTCAGCTCGACTCCACCCAACTTTATAGCTTTACTAAGCTTTATCCTCTTCCTTAACATCACCATCACTTCACACTTCACCGTGCTATATTTCATTACATATTTTTTCAATTCCTCATTCTATTCCTGTAGCTGTTCCTGTACTACCTCTTCCGTCTCCTCCCATACCATCAATAAACAAACATCTAGGCAACATTTAACTACAGTAGTAGTAGTAATAATAATAATAATAATAATATGTATTTTAATATGTAAAAACTAGCACATGTCAAAATAAGACAGCCGTAGAACACGGCTTGACGCATGAATACTATACGACATTAAATCCATTGACTTAAAAAAGTCAGGTAACCGAAATCGATGGCTACGCTGATAAAGGCGTCAGTCTTGTATAATCTTGTTTGCAGTTGAAGGAGAGGGGTTCAATTCTCTACCAGGCATGGTTTTTCTTAACTAATTTCTTCCTCCATACAAATACGGGCACATTTCCTCTAAGCTATACCTTCCTCATTCCTAATCTATTAGTGTAATTAAATGATAGCCCGGACGAGAATAGGACGCAGTTCAATAAAATAAACCGTCAGGTAAAGTTCTCCTTATGGCGAACCAACTATACTTTTACGTGGTACGGTCCCACCAGGATCCAAACCCACGGGCGGTAAACAATAAAAAATAGTAGAAACTAGTTCGACGACTAGTTGGAGGAGTTGCCGCCAGACTTGTCAGTTGTAGGAGTCGCAAAATAAAACACCATGACGCACATGCGTTATATTATAACCTTGACTCCCAAATGTATGGCTCGCGTCATATTTATACTGAGCGCTTCCGACCTCGCTAAGAAATGCCGACGTCATTGTTCGCTACTAGCATGGCGGAAAACATCCTCCACTAAGAGTTTTAAATATCGAACTGGTTTATGTATTACAATATTTTTATTTGTTGGACAGGTACGTCATTTCTATTTACAACTATGAATGAACTTTGCTAGAGTAGGTTGCTTTCTCAGTATTTTTTTTTTGTTTGGCCACAGAAGGCTTCCATTGCATTACTACGATTTTAAAAAACATTATCTTTATAACTACCTATTTAAAATTTGTCTGTGATAATATGTATTCAACGATATCTAGAATCCAATTTTCATCTGACAGAATTGTTACTATATCTTCTTTCACGTATGCATGTATCAAGTCATGTGACCTTCACCTGTCACTTTTAATAGTTATTACAAAGACAATACTATAAAATAACACTACTATTATAGTACAACGTAATAAATGTTGACAGCAAAAAAATATATTTTTACTATTAAATGGCTTTGAGGCGTAAAGGACGTCTTTTCACATTTTTTTAAATTTAGCACCGCGTCTTACTACTCGTTCAGGTTATACGCTAAGTATTAACTACGCTAATGGGTTAGGAGTTGGGAAGGTTGAATTTAGAGGAAGTAAACCCGCATTTGCGTGGGGGGGAGATTGCCAAACCATTTAGGAAAAACCACCCCCAGTTCACCCGACCGAGATTCGAACCTCGATTTCCCCGTCCTCGGCAGTCTAGCTCAACACGAAACTAGCGCGTTAGCTAACTACGCCACCGAGGCGGGTTTTCACAACTTAATGAACGTTCTGAAAAAAAAAAAGAAGTAAACAAAGCTCGTACGGTATCTGCTTTATTTTATACGCATATCTTAAATATACATGGGTTTATTGAGAAGCAGGGCTGGACTTTGATGACCTAAAGATTATCAAAAAATGGACTAAAAACATCTAAAAAAGAGGATCTATAATTTAAAAAAAATTACTTTAAAATATTATAAAAAATTCCTAACGACTTCATACGATTAAATCATACACGCACTTTACAAAATAATGTAAACTAAAACATATATGGAATGAATAACATTTTAAATGACCTGGCGGTCAAGGGGTAAGGTGTCGGACTTCTGTGCTGGGGGTCCGGGGTTCAATCCTAGGTCCCGGCACAGATTTATCTGATTGCCAAACCCTTCCTTCACCTCTTGACAAGACGTGTATTAATCACAACTTGTGAATGTGTGGAATACCAGGCCTCCGCCGTGGTTCGGATTCCACGTTAAACTGTAGGTCCTCCATTTCATCTCACAATCACCCTACCATTACACATTAGCGTAAGTGCGTATAACCCAAACGGGTAGTAAGACGCGGTGCTAATAATAATAACCTTTTAAAGCCGCGTCTTTGTTGGTTACTGCCCGAATGGGTACAGGCTGTGGTGTACATAGGAACGAAAAATCACACGTTGGCTTGATATAATTTTTTATGAACATTCGTTCATAACCAGTGATGTTATTGGTTCAACACCTTCTCGAACTACTGAGGTCATCGTTTCGACTCCGAATGAAGTTGTTACTGAGGAACTGCATAAGTCGTCTTCAGGAGGAGAACCAGAGACAATTTCTGACGAAGAAGAGATTCCTGGACCTGGTGAGGAACCTGAACCTCTGCGTAGGAGCATGAGACCTCGCACTGCACCATCGTATCTAAATGACTATGTCGCACTGGCTCTTGGCGCCGAGTAATTTATTGAAAACTTACTAGAAACCTTTGAGGACATCCATAGTAGAGATGATGCGCAACAATGGATGGCTGCAGTTGAGGAGATGTGTACCCATTGAAGAAAAATGAGACCTGGACCCTTACTGAGCTGCCATCCGGTAAACGAGCTATCAACTACAAGTAGGTCTTCAAGATGAAGCAGGATTAAATTGTTCAGCTTAACAGGTACAAGGCAAGGTTGGTGGTGAAGGGCTGTGCACAGAGGAAAGGGTTTAATTACAATGAAAAGTACTCACCCTTAGCCCATTTAACCACTGTCAGGACCCTGCTCGCCATTATAAACAAAGAAGACTTAATTGCCTTCCAGTTGGACGTGTATAATATGTTATTACAGCGAAACCTATCTGAAGAGGTGTATATGAAGCAGCCACCTGGCTTCGTAACTGACAGCAACCTTGTTTGTAAGTTACACAAGACCCTCTATGGATTGAAGCAGGCACCATGGGAGTGGAATGCTAAGCTTGACAACTTTGTGAATTCTCTCGGATTTGAACAATCTGAAAACGAAAAATGTATGTACTTCGACCTCAGCAACAGCATCAAACCCTATCCTTTTGGTCTATGTAGATGACATAATTTTGACAGGAAACATTCTGCAGAAGTTTACTGACAAAAAAAAAACCCAATCTCTTATGTCAAAATTCGAGATAAAGGATCTTGGAGGTTCGCACAACTTTCTCGGTATAAAAATTGATCAGAAAACTTATGGTATGTTCCTTAGCCAAACAGCTTACTTAAAGAAAGTTCTCAATAAATTTGGTATGGAACAGTGGAGACTTGTCACGACACCGATGGAGGCAAAACCACCTGAAATAACAACTACATCAAAGTGCCTAATCCAGAAAAAGCCTTACCGTGAGCTTGTTGGTAGTTTGATGCATGTGATGCTCTACACTCACCCTGATCTGAGCTTCTCAGAAAATTTCTACAATAGATATCAGAACAAAGCAACAGAAGCACACTGTAATGGACTCAAACGAATACTACGATACATTCAAAGAACACTTGAAGTTGGTTTCTTCTAACCGAAGAACTGTGATGTCCCCTTAATGGCCTAAGTTAATGCAGACTGGGCCAATGACAGCGATGGTCGTAAAGCTACATCTGGGTACCTATTCCAAGTTTAGGGTGCCACTGTTGGTTGGACTACAGAGTTTGTCTCCCTGTCAATCACCTCATCTGACCTACTCTGGTTGAGAAGATTGATTCAGGACTTTGGGATCACTCTAGGACCCACCAAGGTGTACGAGGACAACCAGTCCTGCATACATTTTTTCGCGACTTGTATATAAATGGTGTTATTGATGTGATTTATTTGGAGACAAATGAACAATGTGCTGACATTCTGACAAAGAGTATGGCTGGAAACAAATTTGATTATTTTTGTAATTATATTGGTTTAATCAAATGCTGATTCACTTGAGTTTAGTTGTATGTATTTGAGGTACATGTAGGATATTTTTCCTCCTTTGTGGTTGTAGTTGAATTGAGGAGTGTTAAAACAGGCAATTCTATTCGGGGATATACTATTTTAGGTTGGTACCACTGTTTAATGTGCCCTTTGTTTCTTTTAGCTTGACCTGTGTTTATGCCTATAAGCTTGTATCATTTTAAGTCATGTTTATCTTAATTATTATAACATGTATTTCTAAGCCTTTAATCATTTTATTATTTCTATAAACCTGTGTACTATGACAATTGTACTTGGGACGAAAATATTCCTCCATGCCATGTCACGTGTGAGGAGTGGAACCACTATCGAATCTTTTGGAACCTTCCTGGAACGCGAAACAGATGGCTCATCCGGATATAGCTCTTTTGCTTCTTTCAAAACTGTTAAATACAATTAATCGAATCCTAAATCCCGAACACCCTGGAGACTTTGACCGACAACTTTAATCATATTGTGTGCTTCTTGATAGTGTAGACTTTTCTTCTGGAGATGAGCATTTAGGACTTCCAGCTGTTCCAATATTAGGATTAATAATTTCAATATGAAATAATGTCATTAAGATGAATAAGGAACCACTAGCTTTCAAACGTGCCATCAGCTTTGGAGTTTGAGTCTTCTGCGATAAGATCCATAAATTCTTGAGCGGCTGTATAGTTACAAACCAGTCTCTTAAGACTCTTATTTCGCACACACCATCTAAGTCGGGAAAAATGTGGGAAGTGACAAGGCATTCTCGTCTTGCAGCTTTTGTTTTTTAAAATACTAACTGTTCAGTAATTATGTGTCCGAATTTAATCTAAAAATAATTATGGATAAATTTGATATTTACGATAACTTAAGGAAAAATATACAAGTAATGAATATTTTCCTCAACCTCTGCAGTGCAGGGTTACTTTTAAACTCAACTCCTGCACGAGAAGGCCTGCGGGGGGTCGGTTCTCCCCCAATAAACTGGAGTCCTAACTCCCTGGTATATAGTAGGATCAAAGTCAAACAAATACTCCAGTGCAAAAATTACAGACCGACAAGTTAAAAATAGAACATTGTTAGTCTTGGTAAAAATGAAGGGAAGAGAATAGAAACTTACTTCTGAAGGTATTTACAAACATGTAAGATAAGCTTTAGTAATGTATCAAGGTCACGTACGTGTTGGTAACCAGCGCCACTTGCCCTCTAATGTTATAATCACTACCAAAACATTATAGCCTCACACAAGGTTTTAAGTTATTCTCAGAGGCTTGCTTGTCGAAGTTTCAATCGCTATCAAGCCACACGATTTAAAATACAATGGTTGGTGTCGTTTTATGGATCAACTATATTCTGTCTAAGATCATACTCCCTTTCACCCTTCACCTACAACAACCCTTTGTCATGTCAATGCGAAAGAGGGGAAAGAAAACTACGAAACTTATCTCAAGGTAAAGAGTGAGCCTATCAAAAAACGACTATTTGTCAGAATAAGGCTAAAACTAGTACTTTTTTATATATAAAAACTAGTCTTAAAAGAGCTCCGAAATTTTGTTTGAAAATGCGTTTGAAATGAACTAATGTTACATTTTAACTTTTTTTTTCTATTAGTAAAACTCAAACTATAGGGTTGTTAAGGAAATGGAGCCGTAATTTTTCGACTTTATTTTGAAATAATGCATCGTAGAATTAAATATTGCGTTAGAGCTGAAAGTCTGCGCGACAATTTCTCGATTACCGAGGCGGCCCCCTTAATGATGCCATAAAGAGAGAGACCAGGCCTATCTCCCGATATTAAGTATTCAGACAACGTTGCCATGGTAACTAAAGACGCGGTGTTTTAAAAGGGAGGGTCCTCTGTAGTCTTAAAAGAGTACCGGCCCACCTGGTTCGCATGTACCGCTCTTTAATCATCAACATGCTCTTCACCACCCTTAACCATGTCCGCCGTTAAAGAGCGGGCGTTGAATGGGTTCGGACCCTCAACGAGGTGTGAAATCTGCTCTGTCGAGAAACACCTGCCCCGCCGAGAGACCGGAACAAAGAGGGAGTGGAACATTCCTTAACACTAATGTCAGGGTAATGGCCACAGTTACCGGTGCGAGCCAACTAGGATGGGACGTTCAGAGAGCCACGTGCGAGATTCTGGGATAGAATAGATACATCCTCTGATGGGGAACAACAGCGAACATGTTTAGTCATGGACGTAGAAAGGTGGGATACCCACACCCTTTTCCCCATTAATGGGAGCTCCACATATATATATATATCCCAATTTACTTACGAATGGACATATCAGCTAGAAAAGTTACTAGCAGGGTGTCAAACTTGGATCAGAACCGATAACAGAAATTAAAGTCTGTTCACCGTAGGAATTGTTTTCTGAAAGGCCTTTTTCTCTACCAGAAAGCTATTATATAGTAGGATATTGGTAGGAATAAAGACCTTTCAGAGAGTAATTCCTACCGTGAATGGAGTATAAGTTATTTTTAAGAAACCAGAACCCATAAAGTAAATTGCTTAGGAATCAGAACTGGAGAAGATATATTATATTTTCAGGTTAATAAAATTTTTTATTGGTTCTATCTTTTTATAATAAATCATTTATAATTGCAATTTATGCCCTTCTTTCTGAAGGATGTATTTATTTTACAAGGGGATTATAAACGTTCCATTGAGCATGAGTTTAGATTCTTGAGAAATAATTATTGTCACATCATGTAGGGTTTTTTAAATTTTAATATTTAGGCTAAGAGCTTATTGAAGATGTTTTTTAACTTTGAAGGACAGCAAACATTTCTAAGGGGGAGTTTTGAGAAATAAGATCAATACACACACTTGTTGATATGGTGATAAAATACAGTATTAGTTTTTAAAGAATTCATCTTGTTGGTTAATATTAAAATAATAGTAAGTATTTTCATAGTACATGTCAAATTAATAATAAAACATAAAAAAAATACCATACTTTATTAGTCTATATATACTTTATTAGTATATATATATATTGAGAGAGAGAGAGAGAGAAAAATTAAGTATGGTATTATTATATTAGACAATTCATTTGATATCACCATGTGAAAAAAATTAAACTCTTCTTTTGTATTATATCAATATATTTATTTTGGCAAAAAAAAAAGTTTTGTTACACAATCTGCAAGAACACTGGTCTTTTATAACATCCCTTAAATCCATACCTTAAATATTAATATAGGCTACTAACAGAGCGTATTGATTTTGTTCTACTGTTTTGATACTTACCTGTTCAAACTATTGAAAAATAAATCAGAAAAATCCAAAATTATCGTGAATATACCATACCCTACTTTTTTCACATGTCGTGTGGAAAAAAATTACAAAATCACTTACTTGACTTATGTTTAACAGATGCTTTTAATCTATCTAATCGAAATGTGCAAGTATCACAACACATCCACATCTTTCCATTTATTTTAAAACTTTTTCCTTAGCATATAAACCCAAATCAGGTATGGCTTTCTGTATACTCCTTTAGAAAACTATTTGATGTGCAATTAAATTGTCTATATTGGCAGACACTAATACCAGTACAAGCAATCAATGAAAAATTGTATAATTTAAGAAACTATTACCTTAAAAAATGCAGCAGAATTTGTCTAAAGGGGTAGGTGGTAAACCACACCACGGAAATAGCAGTTTTTAGTGCAGTTGAATGGGGGATGAGTCCCAACATCTCAGATTAGTTTAACATTTTGCATGCTCCATACCTACTAGTATATTTTATTTTTACTTACTATGAAGAATTACATACATCAAAAATAATATAGGTAATGCCAATGGTTATTTAATCATCATACTCACCTTAATAATTTTAATTTTAACACGCAATGAAAATCGTTTATCCACCAATCAACACTACAGTTCTGTGGAAATATCACATTTTCACTATATATATTTAATAACATACCTATGCAGTAAATTATAACAATTTGTCATCAAACAAAATATTAAATAATTAATAACAATGTTGCCTTAAAATAATATTGAAATTATATTTAAATATTTTTTTAACATAGTCTTTTACTACCTGTTCAGGTTATACACATACATAATAGTTACGTTAATGACTTAAGGATGAGGAGATTTAATTTTGAAGAAGTGTACCCACATTTATGTGGAGGGAATGGAAAATAATTTAGGAAAAAACAACCCTTAATACACCCGACTGGGATTCAAACCTCGATCTCCCCATCATCGGCAGTCTAGTCTATTGCGAGAGTGACGCCTTAGACCATCCAGCCAACGAAGTAGGTATTTAAATATTAATATTTTGTTGGTTCTTCCTTTGATTTAATAAACAAATGAACTCTGCAGAGCATGCTTTTGCTTTCAACGCATTCAATAGCCATATTGGCTTTGGTTGTGGTTCCAATGCCATATTATTCTTTCTGATAGACATTTACCCTCTGGGATTTCAGCCAGCACTACCTCCACACATTCAAGTCATCTATCGAGATCGACCAACAGCACCCAGAAGAAGATCAAGTGGACGTGGCCGAAGATAGCAAACCCCGAGGAGTTGACCCTCTGTCAACTGAAACTGAGGTGTCTCTGGCTGTTTCCTGTCCACGAGCATCGACCACCACATCTAGACCGACGGAAACAGCGCGGTTATGGAGTGATACTCCCCCTATACTTGTAATTTAATTGTAATTGTATATAATTATTTGTAAGAGTTGTATTCTAGGATTGCAAATAAATAAATTAAGTTCGCCTCGGCCTACCTTCTCATTTTTGGCAGTCCCTTTCCGGGACCTTACACTTATTTACCGCTGCGGAAAACAGTGTAAAAGGAACGGGACTTAGTAGGAGAAGGGAAGGGAGACTAACGACAAACATTCTATTAATGATATTTTTAATTAGAAATTTATCCTTTAAAAAGTTGCCATATATTCTCTGTTGGGTTCAAGTCTAGAGCGTTTCCTGGCCATTCTTATTTATATAATATTGATGAAATACTAAGAGCCGGTCTTATGACTCCTGGATAAATATTAATCTTCCAGATAAATATTTATATCTGGTCAATAAGTTAAAAGTGCATCTTATGACTGCCAGATAGCATTTATCTGCCAGATAAAATGTATTTATCCATTACATTTTTATCAGGTGGTTTAAGTACCTGATAGCTTTTATCTGAAAGTTAAAATGGTTGTTGCCATAGTGACGCGTTGTTTTTCATGAGGTTTTGCCTATCAGAATCTGTTTTTAGGTTAAAATCTTGGTTCATGTGTTTAGTAGGTACAGGCCCAGGCTCTAACTATATAAAGTTAGAACATTTAATTCACGCTTTTATATAAATTGACAAATTATTCATATTCGTGGAGTTATATTTATATAAGAACAAATGATCAAAATGTGAGTACAATAAATTAAATTTTGTAAACATTGTACCCAGCTATTGACCACATTTTGGCAGACACCGAAATTAGTACTTGCAAGACATCTTAAGCTTCTGCGCCCATGTGACGCCACCTGTTTACTCGCACTCGTTTAGCCGCCATTATTTAACAAATGTTAAGCATTGTAGCCACTTGCCAAGTAGTAGCGGTAGCAGTAGGTATTATACGCATGCGCGCACTAGTTAAACCAGTAACAACCTTGCATTTTCTGCATAAACATATATTTATCCTTCAGAGAGCTATCTGACAGATAAATTCACTTCATAATACGCATAAAATATTAAAGTGGCTGATAACATTTATCTAGTCGCTAACTTTAACCTCCCGATATCAATATGTATCTAGTAGTAATAAGACCGGCCCTAAGTCAACAATATTTCTAATTAATTAATATTGGTTTGATTACAAATTGTTGAAATGTAACTCATATTAATTTATATATATAATTAATAAGTGAAAATGTATTTCCCCCATTTTCTGAGGGGTGGGCTAATAAATTGGCTATGTATTGTATATGTGTTACATCGATTTCTAAAAGTTAAGGCTAACCTACTAGCCCCTACCTTCCCTTTAGAATATTTTCTCCACAAGTATCTCTTAAAAAGAGTCCATTCCTTTCTAACCCTAAAGACACCTTCTCCACACCCTTTTATATTTTTATATGAAATCATGTATTCTTATTAATATGTATCAGAATAAGTAAATGAAAAATTATCTTGTGAATAAAATTAGTATATATTAAATACCCTTAACATACTATAGTGCAATGGCTTCTGTTTTCCCTCCAAACACCTTCCTTTTAATCTGTCTCTTAATGTCCACACACTTGGTTTCAATAAAGGATTGAGGAGGCAGAAGCATTATGATGATTTTAAAACATTTATTGCCAAAAAATATATTGTACAGGATAATGTACAGCACCATTATACAGTTGGAATAATTAAAATAGAACAATACTCCTTGAGGAATGAGTGTAATAATAAAATTACTTTATAGCAATATAGGCTACACTTTGTATGCTACAACATATTATATGATTAAATTAGCAACAAAAATATATAAGAGTACAAATATTGAACATAATATTATCTAGAGGCAATGAGTTATAGAATATTTTTGGGGGATTGTGAAGAAGCTAATTATGCATGTGTTTCGTGTCAATGATAATTTATCGTCTTGTCTCTTGCAATGAATACAATGGATCCATTTATGCAATATCATCGATAATGTTGTCATTGCAGTCTGAAAGGTGACCATCTACCCTAGAGGCCGATAAGATAATGTACAGTCGGACGATTCTTAGGAGCATTATGGTATATGGAAGCATTTATGCAACAGGATGCCGGTGGCAGGCTTGCCAACCTGTCCTCCCTCACCACCACCACAGACTGTTTATTCACTCTGTAGTCATCATGTGTTTTGAGGTTAGGTTTGTTTATTGGTCGAAAGTGTCATATTTTCACTGTTAATTGTGTGACAAGATTTTGAAATGGACAAAATAACAACACATCTGTACCCATCATGGTAAAACAAGCGCATGGCTGAGGTGGCAGTATTGCAACTCTTTTCAGTGACTGTCGATAAGAGTGAAATGCATAAATAGACATAAAAAATGACAAATTATCGCCGACAACTGGATGATATGAAAAGCATGCATAAATGAGGCCTATGGATAGACTATGTTCACAAATTCAATAATTTTAGAATATCAAAAAAGTTGGGGTTTATTTTTTTGGGTAGGTGAGTGGATCGATGGATGGATGGATGAGAGTTGATACTCCACCGTTTAAAAAATTAATTTTGGGAAAAATTAATTTGTCATCAAATGCCATAGTTAATTTCAAATATATTTTAGATTTAAATAATTATTACTCTGAAAATGTATATCAAAGAAAATTCTAGCAAAATGTTAGGTTTTTTTTTTATTATTGATTAAAGTAGGAGTAGGCAAACGGTCGATCTTATGGGAAATTCTAGTTAATTGTGGAAGAAAACTACATTATCCTTAAAATTTGATCTTTTTGGTTTTTTAAACTTTAGAGTATATCAAGTACTTTAAATTAAATGTAAGTGTGACTAAAATTACATTGCAAGTCATAATCCATGATGATGTAAGACATTAAATAGTGTAATACGAAAACATACATTTTATTTATTCTCTCTATATCTTTTAATGGGGACATAAGTATTTAAGGAAAGATTGAATTTAAGGAATAAATATAAGATGTATAGACCAAAAAAAATGTTTAGTGTAAAAAGATGGGTGATCAAGGAACCTTTGATAATATTATAAGTTGATCAGGCCCCAAAAGGTTGCTGACCCCCTGGATTAAGGCATCCAATAAATTTAGTTGGGTAAATGTAGTTTTATACATTATATGGAGAGCTATTAGTAGAATATTGGGTTCAAAATCTTGATAAATCCCTGGTTTTAAATTCGAACCACATCAATCAATTGGAGTGCTTGGCATTTGGGGTGGGGGGAGAGGGGGGAACTGTTATCAACAATATAAAGGATTGCACTCTATTAAAGAAATTACCAACACAAAAATCTAAAGCAATGGAAATAGGTAGACTACCTCAACCATTTATGTAGTTTGTGTTCTAATTCAGTTTTATTGAACTGGTATAAAAAAATGTATCTTTAGTTAAGTCAAGAGACTTAAAAAAAAAGTTAATTTTGCCCCATAAAAAATCCGACTATAAACTGATACTTCAAAGTTTTATACTCTTTCAACAATGAGATCATAATTGAATTGTTTTTTGCTAACAAAAAACTTGAGTGCATCAAAGTGTATATTAGCACAATCCAAATACTTAAATACATTTTCCATGTTCACTTTTCCCTTGTGGGTTTTCCTGGTAAAAGTATACACTCGTATTCCGTCCTTGGAAGTAAGTTTAAATGTGTACTTGAAGTTGTAAGAATTCTCCTCTGGTCCAATGTACTGCACACCCAGCATAAACATTTTTCTTTCCACATCGGTCAGTTCATGGAACCAAAACAGCTCTCCTAAGGCCGAAATTATTTGAGTGTTTTTTTTGACACTAGTGCAGAAATCAAAATTGTCCACATCTACGATATTTACGGCTTCCATCCATGCTTCAGACTCGTGGTTCTCTAGTGCATGTATCAAAAGGTCTTGCTTACCTCCTTCCCAGGAACAATCATCTATAAGGCATTTGATTGGACTGTGGTGGCAAGTTACTTCATGGTCAGCCAGATCACGGATTAAGAATGAATGTTCACAGCCATATTTGAGATATTCACACGGGAACTTAGTGGACTCTGCTAACTGTTCTAAAGCGTAGTTCCTGGATTTAGTGAAACCATCTTGGCACGTAGGGCAACTTTCGCACCTGGGCAGGCATCCTTGGCAGATGTTGTGCCCATTTGCACATTGATGTATCGGCGGAGAGAAGTATTCCAAACAAACAGGACACTCGAGGATACTCAAGAGAGATTCATTCATGTCCATAAGGCTGCTATCAATACCTGCCATTTTGGCTTTTTAATTAGGAATGTGTCAAATATCAAGAGCTGTATCTCCTAGTGTGAGTGTCTGTAAGAGCAAATAAGAATATAGATACACACATAGACATATAGAAGGAGAGGTTCTGATGTGTTGTTTGTAAATAGTAACATAATGCTATTCAGTCAATAACAATTAATATACCGGTAATAGAGTTTAAAGCTAGAAACCCATTTGAGCAAATACTAGATTTTTGAAAAACATTTTAACAGTTGATAAGGAACGAATTATATTAATAGTAGAAGAATTCAATTTTAGGTAAGGCTATATCAATCTAGCATAAATAAACATGGATATATTTGATACAATATAACAACTGTATAGGCATAAAAATTTAAGTTTATGAAAAAGTTTGGTAATACAATCACAAGTCAATATCATTTGAAGAAATACATAATACAATAACTTAAGCCCTAACCAATATCTAAAAAGTTTTAAACATTTTAAAAAATTATTAAAAATTGTGAACTTTTGAGTTAAATTGCTTTTAGACCGTAATATGACAAGATAATCCAAACACGTATATGTTAATTGTCCCGCGTTGAAATGGGAATAAAACAAAACATCTATAAATAAAGAATTTTTAACAGAAATGAAAAAAAGTTAGTGTAAAATTGAATTCATTCCTTAGCTTGTAATCCCTTGTTCCTTTGAATGCTGCAATCCCTGCAACGTATTGAGCTTCTACATGTTTCGATGCAGCACTGGCATCAT
>CABFWB010000075.1:238110-249557 GCA_902151455.1 Timema bartmani | reverse complement strand
TCACAAAATGGCTTAATGTTTGAAAATTATCAGATTTTGGAGGATGCTTGTTAGAATAAAAATACTGTTTTAAATATGGCAGCATTGACATTGCTCTCTCTAACACCCTTGAGTTTTCTACACATCTTATAGAACAAAACTTCATCTGGAAAAGAGATGATCCTCTTATTCTTTGATAGTCTGCAAGTCTTGTTGAAAAATCTTTAAATAAATGATTTAGTGAGCGCAAAAACTGGTTAATAGTCCAACTAGAGTTAGCATGTGCTGTTTTGTAAGTACCATGGACAATGTGTAAAGAACAAGTTCCAAATTCCAGTAACTCAGGATCTTGTGGAGAATCTTCCTTCAAGTAACTTTTGAGATCACTTAAAAATTACATTTAGTCCATCCATGGAAACTTGTGAAGCATTTTTTTAAGATCCAAGCCCTCATCTTTTAGTACAGATATAAAGTTCATCAATATATCTTGAGCTGTTGCATGACATAAAAAGCAAGATGTTAACTATCTTGTATGGATTTCATTTTCACTCCAGAAGCGAACAACATCCATCTGGGTCTTCTGAGCCACAGTATTTATGCTCTCATCAAATGAAATACAATAAAACGAGCATTGCTTAACCATATGTAAAGCTCGCTTTTGAAAAAAGGACCTACTCCATACATGATGGCATATCCAAGTTTATCTTTATGCATTTGAAATTTCTGGGCAATATCACTATTGGAAAACATTACTTTAAAAATATCACTACAAGCAGAAAAACTTCTAGCAGAAGAATGTGTCATTACTTAATTAATAGCCCACAATATTTCAGCACGAGAGACTTCATCTTTGACAAGGAAGCTCTGAAGAGAACAACCAGGTCTAGTTTCAGGTTTCAAAACTACTTCATGGTCATTAGCACTAAAATGTACATCTTCATGTAGGCCTAAAAATGACACTGCATTTTTGGCCGTAGGGAACAAGTCCAATATTTTTTTTGCTCCCACTAGCAGCTTTCACTCTGTCAACATGCTTCTTTCCCTTGACATCAGATCGAATTGAAGATATTCCCATGTTACTTATATCAAAGTTAGTTTTACACAAAGAACAATGGCCTTTACTTTCATCACAGTCCACTTTTTGTAAGCACAGCCAATCTTTAAACACTGTACTGTCCAACCAATCATCTTTAAAAGAGGTTTTTCCTCTGAGTTTACTCATTTCTTCTTAAGGTGCGGCCGAAGGGAGTGAAAGTATTTTTACAGTTTTTATAGAATTGAAACTTTTTTACCAAACTAAATCAAATATTTCTCCAGTAGCAACATAGAGTTTAGTTTTCTGCATATGCTAATATTCAAGATCTGTTGATATTAGCATGTGCATAAAACTAAACTCTATGTTGCTACTGGAGAAATATTTGATTTATTTTGGCCAAAAAAAGTAATGCTATAAAAACTGTAAAATTACTTGCGGTCCCTTCTGCCGCACCTTAAACATTATTGCTATCACCGCGTCTTACTACCCATTCGGGTTATACACACTTACGCTAATGTGTAATGGTAGGGTGATTGTGAGATGAAATGGAGGACCTACAGTTTAACGTGGAATCCGAACCACAGTGGAGGCCTGGCACTCCACACATTCACAAGTTGTGATTAATACACGTCTCATCAGAGGTGAAGGAAGGGTTTGGCAATCAAATAAATCTGTGTCCTGACCAAGTATTGAACCCCGAACCCCCAGCACAGAAGTCTGACACCTTACCCCTAGACCGCCAGGTCAGCCTTCTTAAACACAAAGGTCACAAGATAAACAAGTGGGATTTGCAGATTACTCACACCAGTCCAAGCTTAGGAATGGTAGTTTTTCTTTTAGGTGATAAGGGGGAGGGGGGGAGGATTGAGAGGGGGGATGAAGTGAAGAACACAACAAATAGGCCTACTGTACTGTGCTATTGGAATGTCAAGGTCAGGCAGGTACACAAATAGTTTGAAGTGGTGTTTGAACTTGAGCAGTTACTAGTAACTTATCACTCATAATGGTTACTGCTGGAAAAAAGTTTGGGGGGTAAGGGGGGAGGTTGGCTGCTAGTGTAGTCAAAACAGTTATTTGTTTCTTTCTCTAGTAAGTAAGAGGAGGGGGGAGGGAGTGCTTAGTGTAGAGACTGAGAATAGAAAGGTCAGCAAGTGAGGCAAACATCCCTACTGCAAGGTCATCTACAATGTCAACTAATTGTGTGGCAAACAAGATAGACCAGAGGGGGAGTAATTGAGTGGTGGTCAAAATAGAACTATCAGTAGTCCAAATAATATCAGGGGTCTCAGTATATTCCAGTATCAAAAATAAAATCAAGTATATTTCCAGTATTGGTAGACACCCTGTAGGGGCTCATTCCAACAAAATGTAATTTTTTTTAGTGTTTGCAAAATCAATTATTTAAATTAAATAGGCCTACACTAATTATTATTTTTAAATAAAGAAATAACATAGGCCTATAAATATTTTAAGATCTACATATAAGAATATATTGAAAAAAGATTAATTAATAACACAGGGCCTAATCACTTTTATAGTTTTATTTCATTCGGGATCACTTTTATAGTTTTATTTCATTCGGGATCACTTTTATAGTTTTATTTCATTTGAGGTCACTTTGATATTTAGTTAAAAATTTCCAAAAACATTAAGAGAAAAGGAAGGGTAGAAGGGATCCTTTTTTTGCACAGATTGATTAGGGGGAGAAGCAGGAGCTTTAACGCTTTTATTTTTGTCCAGTATTATTTTGACACTTGGCTATTACTATTTTGCATCACAAAATAAAGTTGGGGTCAAATTTTAGGTCTAGCCTAAAGGTGCATGACAATCTTGCGCTGACCATGCATAAAATGATATTTACTAAAAATAAAACTTCCTTGTTATGCTCTATAATAAAGGTACTATCCCCAAATGATTAAAAACATATTACACATTCGAGGATCACATGACACAACACACAATAGACTCAACACAATGTTTCCTCTAAATCTTTAAGTGTAAACTATCCATTTTGAGGGTTGTGTTAGGTTGTATTGTGGGTCCAGTGACGTGTACCAGACAAGAACATGGCTGTATTCGAATTCTCTACTTATGCTCTGTCACCTTGATATTTACACTTGCCAGTTGCATCAGTAGCCAAGTGTAGAGCCGTTCGAATTGTCACCGAATATGTTGGTGCACCCCTCACACGCTCTTTAAGTCCAAAGATGGGCAAGCAATACATTATCGACACGTCCTTGGTGCGGTGGGTGCATGACTACAAAACTAATCTTTCACTATTCTCTTTTTGTTTGCTAGAGCTCAGAACTTTATGTTACCCACCATTTTAAATTATATCGGTTAGTAAAGCAGACAAGCTATAGCCTAGAATATTAAGAAGTTGGTAGCCTCGAAAAGTTGATTACTCTATCTACTCCTACTATATATTATCACAAAAAGAAGCAAATTGCTTATTGCCAGGCTTTAATTTTCGTGAAACAATAGGAAAACAGTATATGAAAACAATAAAATGGTGCCAAATAGGTTAATTTGGGATCCATACCATTATAGGCTCTTTTTCATTGTGATGGTAGAATGTTTATACATTTCATTCATTTTATTTTGCTCATTCTTACTGTGTAGAATCGAATTGCATTAAGATTTATAATTTTATACTTTTATTAAATACTATATTTAAATAAACCCCAAATCACTTTCGAAATGTAAATATTAACAATGGCATGTAGCTTTCCTGTGATCCTGCATGATGGATGATGTCATCCCATGATACTTTGTGTTAAACTTGTTATCATGCACAGTGCACACTAAAATGGCTATGACGTCAATGTATGATGTATGACCATTCACATTTAATTATTTCATTGAATAGTTTATTTTATCTTTATTATAAATATAATTTACTAACACACTCTGAAAGGTTAGGTTAAGCTGGGTTAGATAGGTGTCATAATAATTAATAAAAACTTTTTGTGTTATTTCCATGTCATCAATATTATGTTTTACTTCGTCAAGAATTTAGATGTTATTGATACTTGTGATCCCCTACATCAAAACAAATTGCTTGAATTAAAATTTATTAAGGAGTAAAGTTATTGTGTTCACTAGAGATAATATTTACACCTTTGTAAAGAACGGTAGCCTATAAATTATGTTTGGGGTATTGTGTCCAAATAGTTCTAGAATGGCCAAAAGATACTCTATTGCGTAAGTAAGTGGAACTTTTTCTTGTTTCATTAAAAATAAAAATGGTTTTGCTTTATTTTTAGTTCAAATCGATTCTACATGCTTTAATGTTTGGAATGATGTACAGGTGATAATATTTTGGATATGTTAATAAAGAAAAGACAATATTGGGATGGTTAGAACGTACTACACCCTTGCTATTTGTTTTCATTTGGTCTGATGGAGTTTGACATAGCCTAGTTTCTAAGATCATTTGTTGGTGGGGTAGCACTGTGGCCCTATAGATGAAGCAAGGGTAGTTGCCCTTAAAATTGGCTGATGCAGTCTTCAATAGTAAGTATGAATTCATCAAGTTTATAATTCAAGGATCCTTCCAAGAATCCTCGAGACTATTCCGATACAGCACATGTTATTTCCTAGTCAAATAATCAACTCCATTTCTAAATAAATAAAGACAAATTTTCAAAGTTAGATCAAAATAATCTTTACCGGCAAATACACTATTTGTTTACCTATGATTAAAAATAAATAAAGTAGACGTGCATAGTACAAACCTTAAGAGTGAGGCAAATGTTTTATTATTTAATTAAAAATAATTATGTCTGCCTATCATGTGAAGCAGAAAGATACAAATTAAACAATATAAATATAACTATCTAGATTAAAAGAATCTAGATAAAATGATAAAGCCCAAGAGAGTGTTGCCAACTTTAAAGTCATATATTACTTAATGGCATCAGCTACTCGAAAGGTTCATTGCGCGCACTTATAAAAGTACGTCACCTAAACGTCATATCTTGAAATAGTTATATCCAGTCCACCTCATTACACGCTATTTCTTTCTGGTAATTTCTCATGTCTTCCTTCCACCTACGTCTGAGTATTCCCAATGCTCTCATCCAGGATTTGTGTACGGTGGTTGGGAGGGGGAGATAGAGCGGTAAATGAAAGAGATATATTTTCATATTTTACAGCACAAGACTGCATAATTATTACAATACTGCACGTTTAGCAATGCAAAAAGAATTGCCAGCGCCATATTCAGAAACAAAAAGAAAGAGCATTTTAAAGAGTAGTGAGTTGGAGCAAAATAGAAAAATTAGAATATCAGGGAACTTTATTTAGGTACGTTATCAACGTATATAGGAAAAGTTATCAGGCTAGAGGCAACTTAGTGAAAGATGAGATTAGTAATATGATGGCAGACACGAGCGATGTTTTAATAGATGGAAATACACCTTAAATCATATTTTGAATGTTCATGAAGGATCCGAAATAGGTGAAGTTATCGAAATCCATATTACTGAACCACTAGGCCCAGAGTCAACTTTTAAAAAATTAAGTAAAAGAAGCTACTTTATTAAGAAGTTAAAGAATCATAAATCTCTTGGTATGGATTCAAAAATTCCAGCCGAGTTAATAAAGAGAGGTGGTAAAATGTTGGTAGTAAATTTTTTTTATAAAATGCGATGTTCCATACGGAACCATGAAGTAATACCACAAGAATGGAACGAAGGAATTATAATACCCATGTTCAATAAGGAAGATAAAATAGAAAGTAATAATTATAGCGGTATCTCACTACAACCAACAGGCTACACGCTTTATCAAACATATTTTTTAAGGAGATTGACGCCATATGCAAAGGGAATAATTGGGGATCATCATTGTGAAGTTTGACTAACTAGATCAATAAAGTGTCGGAGTTTTACCATTCGGCATATATTATAAAAGAAAGTAGGAATACAACATGACGGTAAATCAATTATACATTGATTTCAAAAATACCTATGATTCATTTAAAAGAAAAAATATATATTAAATTTTGGTTAAGTTTGGGATACCAAAAAAAGCTCTTCAAGTTATTGAGGAATGTTTACTGATACACGTGGCAGTGTACTTACGGGTTGGATGCTATTTATCAGCTACTTTCGAAAGGTATAATGGGTTAAAACAATGCGATACACTGTCTCCATTACTTTTTAATCCAGCCTTAAGTGGCGTTTACATTGGTATAGTAAATGGATTAGTTACTTGTACCACTATTTGCAAGGTAGCTACTAACCAGGTGTGAACCAGATAGGAAAGTACTAGCACACGTACTTGTACCAGCAATGAGGGTAGGAAAGTAAATAGCTTCACAAGCTATTTACTTACCACACATTGTCCTTCCCCCACCACCCGCCTTCCTCACTGTTCCCTAAACTACCCCAATGTAAACACTTACTAATCTGTAGAGTCTAACTAGTCGGACAGGGACACTGCACTTGTAATTTTGTACGAATATATTTTAAGTTAGAGATTTTCGTTTATCCTGCGTATTTTTTTTTTTTTTATTATTCTTGGTTAAAGCTCTGAAATAGTGGCTAGGAAGTTAAGCGTGACCTATAGCTTAATCCGAATTGGTATTGTATCTCTAAAAGCTGTGTCAGACCACTAGATTAGGCCTACAGGTGAAATCAAGTTAAGTAAGGTTTCAAATCTTTCAGGTGTCAAACGAAGACACAACCTATATCCTTGAGGACCCTCTATAAAGCGTTCCTTCAAAAGAAGGGCTGATGCTCCTTTCGTGTTTCTTCTACCAATCCACTTTCTGACCCACAATATTTTAGGATGAAATGGTTCATCCTCAATCATACTATTGATTTTTTCAACCAAACGTTCCGAAAGTTGCAAAAGAACCCTTTTTAAGACAATTTTTATACAAAATGATTTTTGAATAACGGGTAACACTACTACAAAAAGAATTAATCCTCTTTCCATGATGCCACAACTTGTACTAGCAAGGTAAAAACCAGGGCCGCCAAAAGGGGGGAGGGGGCAAATGAGGCAGTTTGCCCAGGTCAACCAAACAATTTTTATTTTAGAAAAGTTAATAGCATGTTTTTTTTACAATTTTCTTAGTCCCTGGTTTTTTAAGGTAGTTTATGTAAAATAAAAGGTTGTTACAATATTGATTATTAAAAATGTAATGTTTTTTTTTCATTCCGTCAATTGTATTTATAAGAAATATTATACCATTATCGTTGATGGCACACCCGATGTACCACATATCAAGCAGTTAGCTTTTGTTCCCAGATATGTAATACAACGAAACGGAAAATGGGTGGTTTATGAAAGATTCATCAAGCTGATAGACTTTGACAAGAAGAAAGGAGCATATATTGCAGAAAAGATCGAGAAAATCTTATAAGATTGTAACTTAGAGCTAGTACAGTGCAGAGGTCAAGGTTACGATAACGCCTCTAACATGTCAGGTAAATTTCAAGGTGTAAAAGCAAGAATTTTTGAAAAGTCCTCAAGCCTATTTTTCATTCTGCAGTGTGCACACATTAAATTTTTGTGGTACACATGCTTTGGAAACCAGTTTAGAGGTGAAAACCTATTTTGGCAATATCCAGAAACTCTACAATATATTTTCAGTCAGTCCTGCGAGATGGAAAATTCTACAAAATACTGATAGTATCTATCTTCACTCGATATCTTAAACTAGATGTAGGGCAAGAGTAGACTCTGTTTGTCCTCTGACGAAAAATTACAGATATGTTATAGCATCTTTGATTAGAATTGAGGAGGAGCTTAACACGCTGCCAGAGAGCCAAGCAGATTTATCGGGTCTAATTGAGTGGCTGCAATCGTTCGAATTCATCCTTCTCACTACAATATGGTACAAAGTCTTGCAGTGCATTGATGATAGGAACAGAGTCCTTAAAAGTTATAAACTAACAATGGAAGAGGGAACACAAAATGTGAAGAGCCTAATGGAGGAGATTCAATTTTTGGAAGAATCCTGGCCAAGTTTGCTTACAGAATCAAAAGAAGTCACTTCGAACTTTGGAATCAAACCAGAATTGAATATCTCAAGAATTCGTAAGAAACGAAAATTCCATGATAAGAAAGGGGATGTTGATTACAAGTTTGACTATCCAGAAACTATATTCAAAGTGCAGGTGTTCATTCCTACATTAAATCTGCTCTTGTCTGAATTACGTAACCTGGCTGATAGAATGGCAGAATTGTCAGTATTATTCTCCCCTCTTTTGAACCCAACAGATGATGTGGACATCTCAGCCCTGGCCACTCATGCCGAAGCTTTGAAGGCAGCATATCCTCAGGACCTTCAAAAAGAAGATCTCATAGAATAAATTAGGCTCTTTTACAATATACAGACAGAATATAACTTGTGTGTTAGTGGAAATGTGAGCTCTTCCCTTGAACTGCTCAATTGTTTGTTTCAAAAAGATCTAGAAACAGTTTTTTGACAAATTTGCATTTACTTAAGTCTCCTAACAGTATATAACCTATGTCAGTAGCATCGGGGGAGCACGCTTTCAGTAAGTTATCTTTGATTCAAAAAGGTTTGCCACCGGTGAAGATAAACTAAACCATTTGATAAGTTTGAGCATTGAACATGATCTTTTTAAGGAAATAAGTTTTGAGGAGTATTGATGAATTCACTACAATGAAAGCCCGAAAAATTGTTCTTAAATGATATGATAGTGAACGTACTTAAGTATTTCAATGAAATTACTAATGTAGCTTAACCATTTTTGAAGCAAACTTTTATATAATGTACACAGCTTAAGATTATCTTGATAAAAATAAATCGATTACATTTTTAAAATGTGTTGCTGTGGTGGAATTTTTCTATTTGAATATGGTATGGTTCTCCAATCTTCCTCCAAGCAAATGCGGGTGCAGTTCATCTAAACTAACATTCCTAATCTCTAAAACAATTAGCGTAATTAGTAGGCCTACATAAACGTAGGCCTATAATCCAAACAGGTAGTCACAGTGCTAAGAAAAAAACTATGGGATTAAAAAATGGGTTCAATGGGTAAAATATTAATATATAACACTAATATCATTCATATCTCATAAGTGAGGTCAGCGGGCTGTCTAAATTCACTGCAAGGGCCTGCAAACAGTCGATCGCTATCGACCGGTTGATCACGCGGCCATTTTCAGTCGAACGTGTAAGAAAAATACACCTCAGTTGAAAGTTGATCTTTGGATCTTCCAAATATAAAAATATATCAAATTAAGAGTGAAATATGCAAGTAATATAAATGCAAGTGCAGGCTCAGACTCTGACATTGACACCAGATCCAAGCTGTTTTACAATACTTAGCTTTGTTTAAAAAATTATCGCAGTGAACCTGCCCCTTTTCCTAGGCATTTCAGTAGTTTTCTACAACTACTGTAGCTTTGTAGTTTCACATGTGCTGGCTAAGAAGAAAAAACCTTTCACTGATAGTGAGTCCGTGAAGGGGGCCTTTATTAAAGTCGCTGTAGAACTATTTGCTGAATTCAAAATAAAATTGTGAACAGCTAATGATTCTGTTCAACTATCAGTGAACACTGTGAAAGGTCTATTCAAGCACATGGATACTTATTTAGTTTAAAAAAAAACTTAATGATCTACTACCTAGAGCTGGAGGATCTGATCTCGCCATTATATTTTGAATTTTTTCTTGATACCATGGAACTGTAAGGTTAAGTCAAAAAATCATAAACAAGATTTCCGCGATTTAACCATTTTCAGGAAAATTTATATTTTGGAGAACCAATTTTAATAAAATAGATTTCAAACCATTATTTTATTTAAAATTGCAGTTAACTATTTTGATTACAAAAACTTCTAGCCGGAAAAATACTTTTAAGTCATCGATTATCTGAGAGCCGAGTTTGCTTGAAGATTCACGAAATTTGGAAAACTAGAACCAATTACAGCTTACAAGATTTATTTTAAACTAATTTTATCTCAGTAATGATGAAGATAAATCTGAGGAGGTTCATAATGTCTTTAATCATCTCAATTCTGCTACATTGGAAATGAGAATTATCACAATCCAAAATAATGTTGACCTTGAAATACTCTGCCTTTTACGACTAGCCAGTATTCATAAGTATCAAGTTTCCTATGTTTCATGATAATACTATATCTACAGTACTGTGCAACTTTATAATATTTATAAGAAAAGTAGGTAGTTTAACTTGAAAATACACATTTTATTCATCCAATACTTTCTTTCTAGATAGGATAGGAAATAAATACTGAAGAAAGAATGAATTTAAGAAATAAGTATAAGAGGTATAGACGAAAAACATAAATCAAAATGAGATTAAAGATAAATAATGGGTGACAGTGAAACTTCTGATAGGCCTGTAAGCCAATTGGGGCCCCAAAAAGGTTGCCTATCTCTGGATTTCTAATTTTAAAACTTGCGAGAAAACTATCTGGCGAGCTAACTCGCAAACCACAGGCTGAACCAAATGAGAGCTAATTTGGAAATGTTTCTACTGTCGTGCGAGTCGGCGTGGCGTTGTTTCGCTTACGACTGAGTTTTCAATCTGACAACAATGGAAAAACGATGACGTTCCGAAGGATGGAGGCGATAGGATACCTACCACAACCTACCATGGCACAAGATACGTAAATGAAAGTAAATACTCTTATTGTATTGAGTTCATCATGGAATACAATGTGATTGGTTTTATTAAGGAACTATCTTCTATTTATTTGCAACTAAGTTTATTGTCACAAAATTAGCTTTGATTATATAAGTATCAGTTACACAACTCATTCTCCCAACTGCTACTTTAACTCATTTGATAGCGTGCTTGTCTGCAAAGGTGGAAGTCACGAAATCAATCCCAGCTCGGATATAATAGTTTAATTTTCTCATAGTAAAAAATCACTTGTAAATTTGAAATTGAGTATAATCCTATTTTACTTCCGCAAATATTTTTAAAACATAAATATGACCTAAAGGTTTTCAATATAACAGTAATAAACTAGCTTGCTTAGCTTTATGTTTAAATATGTACATTTTTTTAATGTAATAAAACCCATTAATTTTGTTTTTAAATAATCACATACACAGCACATTTCAAAGTTAATGTACTGTTTTAAATTGGCCTTGTTTAGTTATTTTTAAATAAGAACATTGGAGTAGTCTACATAGGCTTAAATACCTTGTATGTTTTTTATAAAAATATTTAAAACATGTTATATGCTTTTCAATACAATTTAAAATGGAAGGGCTTTTTTCATTCTGAGTAGTAATTTAAAAAAATAGTAGATTTGGAATTTGAACACAATATCTTTAAATTAATAAAATGTCACGCTGTCATCTCAGCAAAGTTGGTAGCTTATTTAAACGGAGAAAATTAAGATGTATTATTATTGACGTTTCACACACAAAAAAAACAAACTTTTATTGAAGGATTGCATGACTCGTTAAAA
>CABFWB010000075.1:196601-227895 GCA_902151455.1 Timema bartmani | reverse complement strand
CTCCCTCCATGTTATTATCGTTACTACAGTCTTACTAGTAGTTCTGTGCACAGTAGACCTCGCTCCCTCCATGTTATTATCGTTACTACAGTCTTACTAGTAGTTCTGTGAACAGTAGACCTCGCTTCCTCCATGTTCTTATCGTTACTACAGTCTTACTAGTAGCTCTGTGAACAGTAGACCTCGCTCCCTCCAAGTTCATATCGTTCCTACAGTCTTTAGACTTCTGTTGAAATATCGACCATAATTTCTTCATAAAATTTAAGTTCATATTTTCTCTTGGTGATCGAGTTATACAGTAAACCAATGGAAACTATATTCAATAGCATATTATTCTCATAGATAGTAGCCATTGTTCAAGTGGTTTAGACTTCAACCTCACATACTATGTCAGAATCAGCAAAAATACACCTTATCTACTTGATAGAATGGATACGATTTTACTTGAGAATAGCTATTAAACAAAAACCTTTTGAGTGACTGCCGTATGGAAACTGTTAACTGATTTGAAATATATATATAAGATTATATATGATTATAAGCAGTCCGGCCTGGTTCCAAAGAATGTCCCTGCCAAATTAAGTTAAAATTAGTCCATGCATTGGACACTTATCGCGGAACAAAAATCACGACAGCAGACGAAAAGGCAAATGATCGAATTAAAACGGAACCTCATTACATCGTTCAACAAGTACTATTAATATTAGATCCTACCAGTGATCGAACCAGAGCACTTGACCAATCTATTTTAAGCCCTCAGCCAGAATAATGGAATCCAAACACTGTTGACAGTTAAAACAGATGGTGATCAAAGACTCTTTAACTTTCATAGCCATTTCCAGATAGTGAGAAAGATAAAAGAATATCAATGTCTTATTTTATGATTTTTTTTTTCTACTTTTAGTTAACCCCTAAGGTACCTTGCTGTTTAACCTTACATTATGAAAGGTTACCTGCATTTAAGAGGCCTTAGATGCTTAAATGTATTTGCTAAAGGCTCTAATTGTGATGATAGGGCGAGACGACTTGGTTGAATGGTTATAGATTATATATGCATTCTCCACGTTCTACGTCCCGATTCACCCGAGGCCAGGAGAGCTATAGTCCGTTCACCGTAACTTTGGTCTTTTATCACAGTGTTTTATAATCACCGCATCATACTACCTGTTCAGGCTATACGCATATATAATTACTCTAATGGGGTAGGGATGAGGAAGGAATCATTTTAGAGGTAATATACCCGTATTTTGCATGGAAAAAAGAGTGGGAAACTACTCAGGGAAAACCACCCTCAGTAGACCCAACCACGATTTGAAACCACCCACCTTGGTGGCGTAGTTAGCTAAAGCCCTGGTATCGTGTTGAGCTAGACTGCCGAGGATAGGGAGATTAAGTTTAGAATCTCTGTCGGGTGAACTGGGGGTAGTTTTTCCTAAATGTATTTATTTATCACCACGTCTTACTACCCGTTCGGGTTGTACGCTTAAGTACTAATTAAGCTAATGGGTTAGGAATTATGAAAGTTGAATTTAGAAGAAGTGAGCCCGCATTTGCGTGGAGGCAGAGTGGAATTTTTTTAGGATAAACCACCTCCAGTTCACCCGACCGAGTTTCTAACCTCGATATCCCCGTCCTTGACAGTCTAGCTTAACACGGATCTAGCGCGTTGGCTAACTACGCTACCAAGGCTTCTTTTTTCCTAAATGGTTCTCCACGCAAATGCGGGTTCACTTCCTCTAAATTCAACCTTACCTATTTCTATCTCATTAGCTTAATTAGTACTTAAGCGTATAACCCGAATGAGTAGTAAGAGGCGATGCTAAATTAAAAGATTCGAACCCCGATCTCCCTGTCATCAGCAGGCCAGTCTAACACGAGAGTGACGCCTTAGATCATTCGGCCACTGAAGCGGGGCTTTATCTAATTTAAAAGTTGTAAATATACAACATCGGATTTAACCACCTCAGGTATATATGTCTTGTCACTTTAACCTCTTTCGGTGGTCATATCGTCAAAGGCGTCAAACTCGCCATTGACTTAACTGACAACCCATACATTCCGAGACTACTCCATGCAGTTTATGAGGACGATCCAGATAGATGACTTCAATTATTTTATGGGTGGTTTTTGCACATGGGTGAAGAAAGGGAATATTTTCAAGATCTAATGTTATTGGTCTGATGAAGTTAATGAGTGATAGCAGTCTCATGATTGGGCGAATGGCACAGCTTCCAAAATACCCACAGGTTATTGTTGATTCTCTTTTAAAACATCTTAGTCGCATTCGTTTAGCCACTATGTGAGCAATTAATAATAATTAAAACAAACATCGGTGGGCAAGTGGGATTAACGTCACGCTAGTTTGGTTCGGTTGTTCGGTGACGGAGACTAATCGGTTTCCTCCCCTCTCTCCACTCAAATAAGGATATATTATCTTTAAATTACATGTACAACACACTAATGTAATTAAATGGGGATAGACCCACTTTGGTGGGCACGTGGTCTAACGTGCTACTCTCACAGTAGACTAGAAACTAGACTGCCGATGACGGGGAGATCGAGGTTCAAATCTCGATCGGGTGTACTGAGGGTGGTTTTCCCTAAATGTTTTTTCACTCTCCCTCCACACTTCCTCTAAATATAACCTTCCTAACCCCTAAAAATCTATTAGCGTAATTAGTACATAAGCGTATAAACCCGACGGGTAGTTAGACGTGGTTCTAATAAAATGCAGATAGATTGAACAGGTAGTAAGGCGCAGAGAAAAAGTAGATTTAAAAACTAGGATTTGACCATTTGTAAGTTTTAAAGGGGTCGCGATGCTCTCAGAGACAAAAGTTGGGGTCAAACCCCACATAACGTTCGAGACCACTGCATTAGTGTAATTAAATACGGATAGCCTGGATAGATACGTCGATGCACTGCATTAAAACCATTACTAAACTGACTTTAATTGTGAAAGGTACAAAACAGATTTGCGACACGGAAGACTGCAAAACCTCTTTTGAGTAACTTTCGAGCTGTCAGAAGAGACCAAAATTTGCAATTACTATAATGGAGGAGTTTGGGGAGAGGGTCGAACTTGATTTTTTTATTTGAATATATTTCCGAGCTTTGCGTCTCACTACTTGTTCAGGCTATCCTCATGTTTATTATACTAAGGATGTTGACTATTTGAATGAAAATGTAACCAAATTTGGGAATCCATTTAAGAACAAAACTCAGTTACACTTACCTGGAATTTTAGCCCTGACCTCGACATCGCCGGAAAACCAGAACAGGGACTGGCTTATTTTCCCATGTGCTCACTGATGTAAATGAGTGTAGTCAAATGCGGAATACCATGGACAATTAATAAGACGCTACGCAAAATAAATGTCTCACATTGCTTTGATATATATCTACGAAGAAAACCCGGTGCTGTGGAACCCTCAGTGTGGAGTTTATAGCACTAAAATTTAAAAAAACACGATGTGTGGGAAAATATCTCGAAACTGTTTTGAGGTTCTGCTAAAGAAGTTAAGAAGAAAATAGATAGCATGCTCGCTAGCTTCTGGCGTGAAAAGGCCAAGGGGAAGAAAAGTGTTGGTATTGACAGAGGTAAGTCAACAGCATTTTTTGTTGTTTAAAAAAAAATTAAAACTGAATGTGGATAAAATAATAGTGAGCACAAAGAAAGAACCTGCTGCCACTATCTAATCCATTTTGAGAGTGAGCTCCAGTTGTCCTATTCGTGGCAGAATTGGCGGGAACAAGTCGTGCACCAGCAAACGGTCCGAATGCTCGGAGTATTCGGACGTATCATTTGTTCGAGCTCGTTCGGGATGTTGGGCTTGTTCTGCTCGTTCGAAGTAAAATGATCAAGTGAATACGCACCTTTATAGTACACATTTTAAAAGAATCTTTATTTCACAATTAAGATATGCTGGGAAGGACAGAACCAATAATTTGTTTTTGGGGGAAAAGGAGAGTCGAGGCGGATGTGGGTGTCACTTTCTTACGGTGGCTCGTATTGGAGTCTCCGAACAGGACTTCTTTATTTTTAGCACCACGTCTTACTACCCGTTCGACGCTTATGTAACTACGCTAATGGTTTTAGGGATTAGGAAGGTTATATTTACTGAAAGTGTACCCGCATTTACGTGGAGGTAGAGTGGAGAACAATTTTGTAAAAACCACCCTCAGTACACCATACCGAGATTCGAACCTCGATCTCCCCATCATAGGCAGTCTAGTCTGCTGCGAGAGTAGCGTGTTAGACCAAGCGTCCTTTAAAGCGGGTTAACAGTACATTTAATCCCTTTTGAAATGGTTCATAATTTTGTTCCAAACATAAGGGGAATTGAAAGTGCCAGGCACTGAAAGGGAATACAATTTGCATTACTATAATAGTTTTGGGTGGGTGGAGGTGGGATGAATGGGTGGGAGTGTTGGAGGGGTTGAGGGAGTAAAACCCCAAAAACAACCCCCGCTCCCCCTCTTTGGTACGACCCTATTGTTAGGAAGGTACAATACAGTCCAATTTTCATAGGAAATAACAAACCTATTATGTTTTTGCGGCCAACTTTGGTAAAAGTCAAATATATTATTAGTGTTATTTTACAGGTATTTATAATATCTATAAAAAGTGTCAGCTGCAGATCTTATGACTTGACGTATGTATACGTAAGAGTAGATCTTTTACTGGATGATTGATTTTGGATCGAGCTTTACAAAGATGAGTCATTAATTTCGTATTTATCGATTGATAAGATAAATATTAACGTCTAGATCTGATTCATGAATCAAATCTTTCTCTGGCGATTTAAAAAAAATTGAATCGAAATATCGAAGAGAGACATACATACAAAAAAAAATTGCTTGGGAAAGGTTTTTTGGCAATTAGAAACATTTTTAAACCAATGTTAGGAATGCTGTGCCACCAATTGGTATATAATTATATAACATATAGTTTATAATATAATTAGCTCCTATATATGTAGCAAACAAAGTCTTTTGTATAATATAATAACAAAATTGAATGTAGTCTTAATGTACAATATTAATATTATTGATACGTTAATAATATAATCAAATTGACTGTAAACAAACCGATTAAATTAAGCTATTAAAATAATCTGAAAAGATACACATATTTCATGTATTAGATCCTTGTTTTTATTTAGAAAAAATAAATGCCCATTTATATTTTAAATATAGTCAAAGCAACTTTTTTTAAAATATATATGAATCGTTAAATTGATTATCTCAATATCGATTCAATGCACTCTATTTTTTGCCTAGATCGATGGAAGTAAGACTTATTGATCTAAACCGATCCAAAGAATGTTTTCAAGGGTTATGAATCTAACATCCCTAAGATCTAGTAACTTTTCTAGCTGTCATATTAGAGCCTTCTTATAAAAAATGCACTGTACAGAACGCTCGTCAGGTACCACCTGTTAGTTGGCAACCCTACCACCTCTCGCCCGGGGCGGTATAATCACCATTTCACCCACGCAACGACGGGCAAGAATAACAAATGCTCATCCACTACTAGTAATAATAGTAATGGTGAAATGGTCACGAGGCTATTAAAAATTACCAAACAATTATTACGAAGAAAATAAAAATAATTGTGGGTGTTACTTTCTAAAGTCTCTGGTGGTTGGCGAATGATGCTGTCAGTTTTGGTCCTAATGATATGTTTTATTATTAATATTATTTTCACCTGCGACATGTTGGTATAGGATGCATCATTTTAAAAAATGATTGATAGGTGACATGGAAATAAATGGGTGAAGGACATTTAAAGGGGGATTGAGAAGGGGAGTGGGTGAAGGATTAACAATTATTAAACTATCTCTACGTGGATTAGAGACAGGTTAAATTGTCACCACACGTGTGGTAGATGTTCGTTCGATTCGGAGCGGCTCAAACGAGGATATTTACTATTCGTATTCTCTCTCATGTTAATTAATTGGTTCGGTATATAGGTACCAGTCTCCTGTTATCTGGTTTTTCCTGTGGAGGAGCTCGGAATTTGAATCCCGGCCTGGTGTGTTGAGAGTGGTTTTTCATAAATAGTTTCCCACTCTCCTTCCGCGAAAAGGCGGGTATACCTCCTATAAATGATATATCCCTCCTCCTTGACCCATTAGTGTGTATATATAGATGGACCAGATGTGTACCAAAACACAGAGCACACTTAACCAAAAGGTTGCTTTAGCTGGATATGTAATATTAGACGCGATGTCCTAGGTTAAGTTAGATTTAAAGTCGTATGCGGATATTATATCATGTATCCTTCGTTTACCCTGTAAGATAGTAAACCTACCTTTCATAGTTTCACTATGGCACAGCGTATAAGTTAGCGTCATAGTGTAATCCGTCAAGGTAAGACCTACCTTCTAGGGTGAACTGAATGTACCGGTACCTTAAATCAGGGATGAAAATTAGCAGACGCCCACACGCCCCGGGCTTCTAAACTATTCCCCCGGGCGCCTAATATTCCAATAACTCTTACGTATTAGCTCGGACTAGACGCGTTTTCTCCACGAGCCGATGCGCGTCTGGTAACGTTGCGTTGAGTGACGATCGTCGGAATAGTGAGTAACGTTGCTTGCATTAAAAAAGGAATATTCTTTTGAAACACAAGATTTATAATTAATTTTATTGCAATTTGCATTCAATGTGTTGGTTTTATTTATTTTAAGGAAGTTCTGGTCTTTTTTTTTCTTTTTTTTTAATCCTGAGGATTCGGAAATTGCCGAATTCTGA
Organism: Timema bartmani; assembly: GCA_902151455.1. Taxonomy (NCBI): domain Eukaryota; kingdom Metazoa; phylum Arthropoda; class Insecta; order Phasmatodea; family Timematidae; genus Timema; species Timema bartmani. Next base: position 221,136 of record CABFWB010000075.1, on the reverse strand, counting down.
AAACAAGTTTAGAGATAAAATTTGTTACATTGTGTTTCTTAGTTAAATGTATTTATGCATTTCAAAGGTTTGTATATGTTGAATATTGCAGCTACACGATAATTGGTTGATTTGCGTGTTTTCACTGGTTTTTCAATCAATCACGCCGGCCGGCCCGGCTATAAGCAGTAAATCAGGTAAGAAAAGTGAGCCTGTAGATTTTTTGTGGGCCTCTAAATATTCTGTGCTTTTTTGAAAGCCTGCCTTAAATAATGAATAAAAAATATGACATCTGTAGCGTGCTGTTGTTATACTTTATTATATAGTTTGGAACAAAATTTTCAAAAATCCACAATCAGTAACATACTATTAAATACTTTTTTCCTTTAAAATACGATTTGAAAACAAATTTTGAACAAAATCATTGTAGCCATTAATTTAAATACAAATTAAAATATCAACTATGGATGGATTTTTCACCGAAACACAAGTAGGCCCTAGACATTGGTTTTTTAGCACCGCTTCTAACTATCTGTTAAGGCTATACGCATATATACTAAATACTCTAGTGAGTTAGGGATGATAAAGGTTGAATTTAAAGAAAGTGTACCCGCATTTGCGTAAAGGGACCGTGGTTATACATTTTGAAAAAACCTCAGTACACCCGACCGGGATTCAAACCCTGATCTCCCTGTCATCGGCAGTCTAGTATAACATGAGAGTGATGCCTTAAACCATGTGGCCACCGATAGCAATTTATATACAGTGTTACTTATATTGTAAAGCACCAGATATTCAGTTTGAACAAAATCGTTAAAGAAATTTTCGAAAAAAAATTCGAACTTTCACCAATAATACTACTGTATTCTTTATTGTAGATTTAGAATTGAAATCACGATTTTACTTCTTGGTATGAGCATATAAATATCGAGTTTGAAAGAAATCCATGAAATGTCTGTCTCGCATGTCTGTTTGTTCAACAGACAAACATGAGAATATACATAAATGTAAATATAACCCACTGTTTTGAGTTCGTGAGCATATAAACGTCAAGATTTATCATAATATCAAGCTAGAGAATTCTTACGATTATAATAATTGTTCTCATGAGAAAGTAAAGGGAGTGTATAGTGAAGGCTTGGTGAAACTTTCCGACCAGTGTTCCAACTAAGGACTAGCCGATTTTTTAAAAGTTTTTAACCATTCATTACTTTAAAAAAAAAAACTAAAGTTGCTACTTTAATTAAAACTTGATACTTTCTATAAATCTATAAGTTTGGATTTTGTGCCATAGGAGAAAATTTTACTACGTTCATAATGTACAATTAAATTTTAACTGCTTCTTAAGTTTAAATTTTCGCCATTTTCCTTGAAAACAAAATAGCGCTCATTCTACGATGTAAATGTTTAGTAAAAGATTTGTAGACTATATTATTTTTTTAAAGATATTCGATAGATTGTCAAAGCTACGTCATATTTATTTTATCAAATCACTCTTACAAACCTACATATGTGATCGCATTGTATAGCGCATCACTCTTGTGATTCCGGTGTCGGGGAGATTGGGTTCGAATACTGGTCGATTGTATTGAGGGTGTTTTACATAAATGGTTTTTCTCTCTTCTTCCAGGCAAACAGCTCTGTCAAGAAATTTATAAATATATCTCAGAAAATGGTTTAAACGCGTTATACTCCTTCAAAGCTCGTATTGTTTAATTAATTGTCATGACAAACACTAACGTCTGTTGGTATATGTATAGTAGGAATTTGGTAGGAAGAAACTTTTAGCAAATACAAACATTTTGTGAGCAGCATTGATAACATTTTAATATATTATTAGAGTTGTTAGGTACCCAATTCGGTGGCCGCATGGCGTTGCTCTTGCAATAGAATAAACGGGTGACCTGGCGGTCTAGGGGTAAGGTGTCGGACTTTTGTGTTGGGGCTCCGGGGTTCAATCCTTGGTCCCGGCACAGATTTATCTGATTGCCAAACCCTTCCTTCACCTTTGACAAGATGTGTATTAATCACAACTTGTGAATGTGTAGAATGGCAGACCTCCACCGTGGTTCGGATTCCACGTTAAACTGTAGGTCCTCCATTTCATCTCACAATCACCCTACCATTACACATTAGCATAAGTGCGTATAGCACAAACGGGTAGTAAAACGCGGTGCTAATAATAATAATAATAATAATAATAATAATAATAATAATAATAATAATAGAATAAACTGCTGATGATGGGGTGATCAGGGTTCGAATCCCGGTCGGGTGCACTGAGGTTTTTATTACTAAATGGATTTCCACTATTTGTTATGCAAATGCGGGTACACTTACTCTAAATTCAACCGTACTCAGATAGCATGACTTGACAAATGAATACATGAACGTAACGTTGGTAACTTTTCATCTTATGAAAATTTGACAGAAGATGAATTATTGTTACCGCGGTAGATTATTTACCTCCCTTCCTTTCATATTCATCAATCCAACATGAGCTATCTCGGCGTGGATCTCCTGCACTCTGTTTTAATTATGGGGTCCTCCTAGAAGGTCTTAAATTGTTTCCTTCGTACCGCAATAGTCAGCAACTTTACTACCTAAGGTAGGGCTCTGGTAGGAAGGACCATAACTGAGTGCTTAAAAAAAAACTTCTAAAACCATAAGTCAAGTCATGTGCTCACAAATTGTCCTTTTTGATAAATAATATCAATGGCTGTAAAATAAGACTAATAATATAATAAAATGTTTTCAATTTTAATCACAGGATCGTATGTTTGTATTTTATAAAATATTTTTTTTCCAACCAGAACCCTACTAATCAATCGGAGTGGTCTGACAGGCTTTTATGACGCTTCACAATCTCACACGTGGCAAGCTTTAACAGGGATTTTGGTCGGAAGAACAGTTTAGAACATTCAATCGTATTTCTTTAAAACCAACATTGATAACATTTTACCATATTATTTGTGTTATTTTAGGGGTATTGATAATATTTATAAAAAGTGACAGCTTCAGTTTACATAGCTTGATGTATTAATCCTATATATTGTTTCTGTTGTCAACATACCTTTTTCTCAACTAATACAAAGCCTACAGCGATGAATAAGGTATCAGTGGATAGGATTTTATACTGACTTCTGACATAGTTTACGTTAAAACACATTGTTTGTTTAAAATTTAGGTTAAAAGAAAATTTATGATTGCATTCTGACATTAAATATTGTATACAAAGAGGTATTGTAAATGGTAAATAAGTTCACATTAATAAACTATCTTTACTATTTTGTGTATACACTTCGCTGAGTATTTAATTTCAACACCCCAACAAAAGACTAAATCTTTTTTGGGGGGGAGGGGAGGGAAGGTTGAATTTGCGAAAGTTTCGCAAGGGTTTACTGGTATATTAAAATTGTTTTAGTTAATTTAATAACTAACATCTACTGTTCTTACAACAAAAATCAGTGCTATACCATACAGAACACAAGGTTCACAAATATGGGTGTATAAGCATGTTTCTCTATTTTATCATTATTATTTTTAGCTTCTATGAAATTCCTCAAAAATATTCATGTAAACGAAAGTAATATTTTTAAGATTTATACATTAACCATGTATAAAGCTATAGTTCAATTTTCAAAGGAATGGCCTTATTGGACAGCTTGAAAAGTTACTAGATCTACTTTCACGTTTCCATACGTCAAGTTATGGGATCTGAGGCTGTCACTTTTGATATATATATAATAAATACAAATAAAATAACACTATCAAAATAGTAAAATGTAATCAATGCTAGCCACAAAAAAAATTGTGTTTGTATTTTATAAAAGGCACTTCTTATGAGCGTTGGACTGTAGTGAAAGTTCCCGACATTTATCAGTAATTATTCATATTCTTCCGTGCTCAACACCTAAAAAATTAAGCGATGAGAGAATATTACTAGTTTTTATTTAATGTTTCTTAATTGATAAGTTATTAAAATGGGGGAAAGCTGTTGAGAAGTGGAAAGGAGAAAACCTATCCACTTAGAGAAACATATGTGATTTCCGTTTATATCCTATAATATTTTTTCTGGCAGTCTTTTATGAACCATCCCTACAATTGTTACGAATTTGGTTCAAATCGGTTGAGAACTGGAGGCGTGCATGGAGAGACAAATAAACATACAAACTCTACTTTTAAATTAGTTTTTTTTAGCAACACGTCCTACTATCTGTTGAGATTATACGAATATGTATTAGTTACGCTACTGAGTTAGGTATGAGGAAGGTTAAATTTAGAGAAGGTGAAACCCCACCTGCGTGAAGGAAGAGTGGAAAACCACCCTTAGTACACTTGACAGGGATTCAAACCCCTAACTCCCGGTCACTGGCAGTCTAGTCTAACCTAAGAGTGATGCCTTAAACCATGCGGACAGAGAAGCAGGTTTTAATTAGTTAATAAATGAGATTTTCTATTATTTCAATTTAGAGAGTATTGGCGTACTAAGCCAAAGGTCCCGGGCTCGATTCCCGTGTCCAGGTTTCATTTTTGAATTCTCAGAATATTTCAATTTTAGTTGCAATCTTAAAATCTTTATTTTATAAAGTGTTTTTTTCTTTTTTGGGGGGAGGAAAAGGGGAGATGAGGGGCAGGTGGTGCGATGGGTGGTGCGATGGGTGGTAACATATATTTGTAACAATTATCGTTACAACTGATGTCAAGAACAGACTGTACATTTAAACCCACAGAGGAACAAAATGACCCCACCGGGAAACTTTTCGTATGTAATTTTGCACAGTCCCAAGTACGGTATAATAGCGATATGTTACGCTCTTTTATACTCCTTGATATACATCTGTGTCAGCTCAAGATGGTAAAACAACCACCATCCACTTTCCCTACAGGTTGTTTGGGATCTGTGGTGCAGGTAGAAGGAATTACGAAGATAAATTGTCACGGACGTAAACTAGATATAAATAAACAGTACGCACAGGCCTATTTTTATAGGAAGGGTTTTTTTAAAAAAGAAAAATTCAAACATATAATTTTGTGGTGAACCTTGATGAAATTTTACTAATTATTAGTTTTATTTCACCCCCCCGAATTACACCTATTTGTATTCTACTTTGGAAAAGAATGAAATTAAGACCAGTGAAAACCTTTTTCTCATATTTAAAAAAAATACAGCAAATTGAAAAATAGTTTTTTAGCACAGTGTCTTACTACCCGTTCGGGCTATACGCATATGTACTAACTACACTAATGGTTTTTAGGGATTAGGAAGGCTATATTTATAAGAAGTGTACCCACATTTGCGTGGAGATAGATAGTGGAAAATCATGTTGGAAAAAACTTCTTCAGTAAACTTGACCGAAATTTGAACCTTGATCTCCCCGTCATTGGCAGTCTAGTCTACTGCGAGAGTAGAGTGTTAGACCATGCGGCCACTGAAGTGTGTGAAAAATGGTGAATTTACAGTAAAAAAGCTATTAAATAATCCCAATTTCACTGTTGTCAAATTAAGAATGCATTAAACAGCAGTTCGATACGTTTTCTGGTTCAAGACTAATCTTGTATTTAATTTATAGTATAAGGAACATACTTAGGTGTTACAATTACTTAAATTGATTGGTATAACTTCTTTGGTCAATTAAATCAAGATAAAATAAGAAACATAACGTGCAAGATAATTTATTCATGGAAAAACCTAATTTGTCATTAATTATGAAGTCAATTAGAACAGGTACAATAACATTTCTAAAAAATCATTAGTGAGATTGTTACAGTAATAATGTTCTGAAATTATAAAATTAGCAGAAAAACAAAGAAAGAAAAAATCTCTGATGGTAAAATATTTTAAGTAATACCAGGTTATAGGATTGGCTGATAAGCAAACAGACTCGTGGGAAATTAGCAATTTACTCGTTTGGAGTTATTGATACCCTAAACACTTTAAGACAGTTAATACATTTAAATAACATTGAAATAAAAAATTATAGGCTATATGAAAGTAACAGGTAAATAAGTATGCCATCAATAATGGACTTATTAGTTTAATAATTATATATACTAGTAAATTGTTTGAAAACCAGTTAACAAGGAAAACGTGTTATGTAATAACTAAATATTTTAAGCAGTGACAGTAGAAAATGATTAATAGAAAGGTTAATTAGATTGACATATTGTGTTTAATTTCCCGGTTCATCAGCTGTGGGATGCGCTCTTAAATATAATTATGTATAAAAAATTATAGCTGAACATCACATGATCTGATCTGACGTATGAATAAGTGAACAATACCTCGTTGCTTTTCTAGCTGTCAGATAAAGTCTTTCCTATGAAAATTGGGCTGTATATTAGAATCGTATTAAGAAGATAGGCTTTAAACACCTAGGGCCCATATATTATATCTCTTGGGCCATAAATGACCTTTGACAGAATTGAATACAAAATGCCATCCACATTCGGGATTTAGTCCAAGGATCTTTGTCTTCCCGCGCCCATGTTTTGTCCACTCCCTGGGCCACATTCCAAAATCACTGGAGAGAGCAATAGCTGCTGTCCCTAGAGCCAGCATCGCCCGTCTTCGTGGCTGAGTGGGTGGAGTGGTAGATCACAGGTCCAATAGAGGCTGGTTCGATTCCAGGTGTGTTTCGCGCATCAGTCCAACACATTATCTCAGTCGAGAGCTAAGGGTCCCAACCACAACCGCCTACAAGGTCAAATTATTATTTTTAGCACTACAACCTACTATACGTTTGGGTTTGTACGCTTATGTACTAGTTAAATTAATATGTTAAGGATTGGGCAGGGTTAATTTAGAGTAAGTGTATCCAAATTTGCGTGGAGGGCGAGTGGAAAACCATTTAGGAAAAACCACCCTCAGTGCACCCTATTGGGATCAAACCCTGATCTACTCGTGATAGGCAGTCTACTCTAACATGACAATAGTGCGTTAGATCAAGCGGCTAACGAAGTGGGCCCGAAAAAATTATTATTAATATTAAAATTATGGTTTCACAGTGATGAATTGATGACAGACTGATGTGTGTTCTAGAATAATTAAGCGAGTCAGTAAGTCGTTTGCTGATATAATCCAACAGTATATAAAGTAGCTTTTAAATACCCCAAATAAAGAAATAAAATACTTTTTTGCATCAATTATTACTATCCGTCCGGTATGTCAAGAAATTTACAATACTGGGGATATTAATATGAGGAAGGCAGAATTAGGAGAAAGTGTACCTAATTTGAGTAGAGGGGTAGGTGATAACCATTCAGGAAAGCCCATTCTTAGTACAACCGGCTGAGACTCAAACCTTGACTCCCCTGTCGTCGGCAAATTAGACTACATGGTAGGCAAATCAGACTAGATGGTAGGCAAATCAGACTAGATGGTCAGAAAATCAGACTAGGTGGTTGGTAAATCAGACTAAATGGTTGGCAAATCAGACTAGATGGTTGGCAAATCAGACTAGATGGTCGGCAAATCAGACTAGGTGATCAGCAAATCAGACTAGATGGTCAGAAAATCAGACTAGGTAGTTGGTAAATCAGACTAGATGAGCTTGGCGCCTTTGTTTACGTGACTATCGGTAAGGGTGATTTAATTTTAGTCGTAAGTATAGCACAAGAATTGCTAATGAATGACATATGCCAAAGTATTCCAACTTTTTCATCCCAAGGGCCAAATATGATCATCACTTTGCACCGTGAACCCAAGATATATTTAGTAATCCCATCAAATTAATATAGACCTACAATCAATTATTAATTTTAATACCGGTACTTAAATATAAATTGTATTATTTATTGGTAGAATATTTGAAATTTTACCGCAAAAAAAAAGTGTATTAATCTATCAAAAATATATTATGAAATATGTACGCACACACACTTTCTCAAAACATCTTGGCATTATAAATATATATTAACATATATTTTTACTAATCAAATAAAGGCACAGTAAAATGCAATCATTATATTTTTAAATAAATATTTTTATTTGAAACATTAAAAATTTTCACAGCTTCCACCGAGTGTTTCCCTTATATTTTACTTCAGGATATTGTGAGGGCCGCATTTTGGCCCGCGGACCGTTAGTTCTACCCACACTAATATAAGCTAAGCATGCGGTTAAAGTGTGCAAGGGGGTTTAGTGTAAATGCATCCGCATTAAAGTGCAGATAGTATGGGAAAGTCACATATGTAAACCTCCCTCCCAACAACCTTTGAGTGTAATGCGAGTCCAGTGCCTTATCCCACTAGATCACCACTAGTATTATTTGTCAGATTGGAACGCAGATGCTTTCACGACTGTGTTGAGGTTTCGGGTACCGCGTATAATGTGCGCCACCTACCTGGAGGCAAATATCTTCCCACGGTTGTATTTCTCATGTGAACGGAAGTTATGAAGTTTCCAAACCTCTGAAATCAATCCTCAATTATTCTGCCATTTTCTGTTGTGACCCTGTTTCTTTTTCCCACAGCATCTCACTACCCGTTAGGGCTTTACGCATAGCTAATATATTAGGGTCAACCTTAGTGGTTTTGGGGTAAAGTGCTTGCCTTGGGACCCGATGTTCGTGGGTTCAAACCCAGCCGAGGTTGACGGATTTATCTTGAGTAATAAAATACGTAGCACAACTTCATTATGAGGGGAAGTAAAGCCGACGGTCCCATGTCGATTGTGGCATTTAAAAGAACCCTGAAAGGTATATTAAAGTACCTTTCCAGCAAAACAGGGAGGCTCTTTCACGTTCGCTCGTAAAATTTCAGTGCGGAAGGCAACGGGAAACCGCCGCACTCTCTGAATTTCACTAGTACATGACATTTTTACCAGATAGTGCGGGCAGCACTAGCCATTTTACAGTCTGAGTGCATGTCCAGATTTGGATGGATGGTAAGAGCAACAAACTAACCATCGGTTTTTTTTTTGTTTTTTTCGTATGAAATATATGACCGGGAGGGACATAATATCCAGGTTAGGTCACCTTATTTGTAGACTATTAGCCGCTCTGGTGGCACAAAACGTTACCCCGGGTACACCACAGGAGTTTGTCTACACGTCGTACCCACAATGATGTGATAATAGTGATTATGAAGTTGTGAAGTAGGTGTTGAATCTTAACCTAATATAAGCTTTAACCATCCAAATCTTGGTGAATATCCGGATAATTCACATTAAGAGAAGAATACCCATGGTACCAGCCGGGAATCGAACCCGAGACTCCTAGGATCGTAGCCAGGTCCACTGACCACTACACCACGGAGCCGGTTACCTTCGTGTTGAAGACTCTATAATTCAAAATCAATATTTTAGGGATGAGGAAAGCATAGTTTTTTAGGATACGTACTCGCATTTTCATGAAAGGATAAGGAGAAAAAAATAATAAGGAAAACTACCCTCAATACAGATTAAAACTTCGACCTCTACATCACCAGCCAACCAGAATTAATGAGCTTGATGTTTAAATGGTTTGACCACTTGCGTGGGTTTGTGACTATTTGAAAAAAAAAATAATATGGGTTTGACGAAAATTAGATTTATGTTTCTAGCCATTTGCTTTGATCTCAAGAGTTGCGACATTTAAGGTGAAACGTCGTTGTAGATTAGTTAATTTTATCTTTTCATGAGTCGTAAAAATACATTTGACTTAAAATGTGATATGATTAATCCCGATTAATACCTTTCACCTTTATTTTGGCGTGAACCATATTTTTAAATAACAAACCACTTCTTAAATAGCTCGGGATTTCTGAACATCCTCAACATATCTCAATGTTCCGGTAGGTGGCCCCTTTAATGTTATGGAGCAATAATTTGTAGCTAATGTATTTCTACAATTTCATGTAATAGCAACCACAAAAACAAACTAGCCCAACCTTAGGATTCACGAAGTGTGTCGGCAGGTGTCAGAAGAGATAGATACACCGTTCTCTGGCCCACGCATGCGCAGACGATGATCCTCAGTGACCTTCCAGTGCACCGCGGGGTGCACTAGTGGATCACACCGCGAAGGAAAAAAATAATAAAAATGAACGCATGTGTGAGTGTGTGTGCGTGGAATGGGTAATTACATAGTGCAACCTTCTCTCTGCACGTGGTCTGCAGGCAACTCAGCAACTGTGGTGTGTGGAAAACATAATATCGTCCGTACCCCTTTGGGGTGTTGGATCCGGCCACCTTTCTATTCGAGCGGGTGTAGTAACTTCCAGACACTGGCCGACACTCTGGTCCACTCAAATATAGACCTTCATTAATCATCAGACCTCTTTTGGTAGCTGTATCGTCTGACGCGATAATCTCGTGCTAGACTAGACTGCCGAGGACGGGGAGGTCAAGGTTCAATGCCGGTAGGGTGCGCTAAGCGTGGCATTTCCTAAATAGTTTTTGACTCTCCCTCGACGCAAATGTGGGTGAACTTCCTTCAAATTAAACCTTCCTAATTCCTAACAAATTAGTGTAATTAGTACAGAGACGTATAACCCGAACGGGTAGTAATACGCGGTGCTAAAAAGAGACAATATATCTACAGATGAACTCGTAGTCGTACCATGACACGAATCAACCTATCCCTTATTTACGACAGAAGTCCAGGAAGATTTATTTAAGGTTACAAGTGTTTGAAAATAACCGTTCGGTTGCCGCATGGTCTGACCTTGTGCACTGAGGGGTATTTTTCACACATGACTTGTCACTGTTGTTTTCCCGTCTTTTCTCCACGTTAATGCGGGAGCATTTTCTCTTTGCATATCTCCTCATAACGGTTCGTATAAAAAACCAACATACAAGGGAAAAGCTAACAAAAGTTAAACAAAAAATACTTAATTTATAATATTGTAAGTCATAAATTCAAATCTGTGACTTAGGAACAATATTTATTTTAGATTTATATTGTTTTGAGAACATTTTATCAAATAATTAATAAACAATTATTTATTTGTAACATACTAACCACTCACAGTCAAGAAGAAATCTAAAAACATGTAATTGTGTCCTTGTCTTGCAAGAAGACATCTCAAAATATTCAAATGAACAAAAGTAAACTGTTCATGAACTTCAACAACTTAAAAAACAAGAATAATTAATATTATGTCTGTTTGGGATATTTTGGGAGCATGACGCACACTTTCTAAACAATTTTTTTTATGTCAGCACACGACTTATATATTAGGCTAATTTAAAAAAGACACAGTATTCAGTTTCCCAATCGATAATTTATCACTAAGAAAAGGGAATAGCCAAGTTTCATCTATGAAAACATTTTCGATCATTTCGGGATCGAACCCGGGACCTACCAACTTAGATAAAGTGTAGTACTTTAGGCAAAATTAATAATGGACTACTTTGATTCTTTAATTATGTGCCCTGCGTCTTACTACCTCCCCGGTCTAACCTCATTTTAATTACACTAATGAGGTAGGGCTGTGGAAGCTAGAATTTATTAGGAAATATAACAGCATCTTCACGAGGAGTGAGGGACTTACAATTTAGAAAAAAAAACACCTCGTACACATAATTGGGATTCGAACCCCGACCTCTCCAGATTAGATTAGCTTGACGTTTAGTCCATGTGACACTTGATAGAGGTGTATTTTTTCTAATTTATAAACAGAACGACGCCTTGGATTACGCGACCACCTGTTTGGATGCTCAGTCTAATCTATTTATTTATTTAGCAATAAATTTTCCCTCCATCTAAGGATCGAACCTCAGCCTCCTTAGTCCAAGTCAGGCAAACTATCCGTAGCTTATGACTGGCACTTACAGTCATGGATTCTTTAAATCTAGTTAGTCACTGTACTGAAAATCATGACGTCACGTGTTTGAATTTTATCTCAGTCAATGTATGAAGGAATCTTTGATAAACTTTCTATTATAATTAATAGAATAAGTAAAAAAAAAACTCATTGGCTTCGTTCCATCATTAAAACACGTCTCTCTGGTAAGAGAAACGACCATATCTACGGAACAGTAAGCATTTAGTAAGGTCACAGATACATTGAAACTAATTTTGTGCGACGTTCCACTGTCAAATAAATTGTACTATACAATCGTACATACTTTCTTGAAAATATATATTTTAATTGGGAACAATATTTTTAAAATTGGCTATCAGTAAACTAACCTTAAGAAACTTTCCTCAAAAAGCCATCGTGACAATCATATGAAATATTCTTTGGGTGTAAGTTTTGAGCATAAATGCTAGAAATATTAAAAAATAATGTTTCAAAAATGAAGTTGTCATTAGACTACCCTTTTGAACACCTCTTGAATATTTTCTCCAAATAAAAAGTATACAGTACTATTTATCATGTACAACACTCAACGAATATCCAGTTTGAACAAAATTGTTGGGGCCGTTTAGTACACAATTAAGTTTTCAAAAAATAAGACAGCAAAAACTACACTTAATTTTTAAGATTAGAATGAAAATCATGATTTGGCCTCGAGGTAACATCTAAATATTAAGTTTAAACGAAATCCAGCAGTCTTGCCTTCAGCCGCGGATACAGACATACATGGAGAAAGACAAACATGGGGACATACAGACATGGGGACATACATGGGGACAGACATATAATAGGGACAGACATATATAGGGACAGACATATATAAGGACAGACAGATATGGGGACAGACAAATACAGAGGCAGACATATATGGGGGCAGACAGACATGGGTACAAACAGAATATTGTAAGACAAACTTTTTTATTCCGAGGGCACATAGAACGTGAGGATCCATAAAAATATCGATACAGAAAATGTTCACGATTTCAATACCTTTTCTCCTTGAGAAAGTAAAGCACGGAGAAAATAGTTACTAAATGGTAATCATGCTCTCCTCATTGTGGTTACATGTAGAGAGGAATGAATAGGAAACAATAGACTTAGACTATCTCCACATAGCCGATAATGTACATAAGGCTCTTTCTCGTATCGGAGCGTGTGATCAAGCCAGTGTAATTCTGTCGATGTTCTGATGAGTGACTTCCCGGTTCAACTTTGACATTTTACCTCTTGGTATGTTCTATTGAAACGAGCTGTGCGTGGGCGCTTAATGAATTATATATTAGCATAATTACTATAATTATTACTAGCTTGGTCTACGTGGACAAGTGGTTGGACACTTGATCAGGTACGGTCAATAAATTGATCATTGGCGTATTTGGAGATTCCTATTTCACGGTGATAAAATGACGAGTGAGGGGACTGGGTGTTGGGTCTGTTCTAGAATTATGATAGTTTAGTAATTTGTGTTCTCATATAAATTAGTTGATTTATAAAGTTTGTACACATTAAGCGCCCTTAAAAAAATAATCACACCACGTGCTAATACAATATTGCACGTCTAGTCTACATCAATTGTAGCCCATGTTGTGGAAAGATCAGCCAATAATAATGTACCGTTGCTCAGGGGATGCCCGAATGTACTAATCTCGTACATCCTTTCCGTGGAGACTCTTTCCATGTCCCGATGAGATGAAATAGTGGTGATAGTGAGTATGATGATAGTAGTGAGTATGAAGGTGATAGTGAGCATGATGATGTGGAACCAGTAGAAACACTTTAGACCTAGCTTAAGCCTAGTTAATCAAACCCTGGTGACCGTTGGGATCGGGAACAATACCCAAGCTACCAGCCGGGAATCGAATCCAGGACCCCAAGGCTCGTAGCTAGGTGCACTGACCACCACACCACGGGGCCGGTTACACCCTGGGATACACGCATATGTAGGCCTATTAATTACGTTAATGTGTTAGGGATGAGGAAGGTTGAATCTAAAAGAAGTGTAGTTGAAAACTATTTGGGAAAAGACACCCTCAGGGATCGGTAGAGTCCACCGGGATTCTATCTCCAATATCTCCGTCATCGGGAGTCCAGTCTATTACGAGAGTGACGCCTTAAACCACTCGAGCACCAAAGTGGATCACATTGACACCATTATAGGGATATGCATTAGGACATATTAGATAAAGGACCCCCACGTTAGCGCGTCTAGTAGATGGGGAAAAGCTCCCCCAACCGAGATCCAAACCTTGATCTCCTCGTCACTGGTAATCTATTGAGAGCTTGACGCCGTAGGCCCCATCCTCCCCCCATTCAATAGGCGATAAAGAAGCAACCGGGTTGACCAATCTCATCGCTTTTGACCGAATTCTACAAAAAATCTCCAAGTCTTTGGGCAAACGCAATCAGACTGTAGGAGATATTCGGGTCACCTAAGCGATATAGTGATTGACTGTCTGGCCCGTAAATCCGGTCGCAATCGCTGGCAATTTGAATCAGATTGCACAGTGGTCGTCCAGTGAATGGGCGATTGCAACCGGATCGCTCTAACTGCTAGATGCGCGCATGCGCGTATCAATTTGTTTTGTCAACACCACGTGCTTTTCAATGGCGTAGTCTGAGTGCACGTTTACAACGGTTTCGTGAATTTTCTGGTATTTTGGTTGTGTTCACAGTGATTTTTGTGCTTAAATTAGCTGATGCTGAGGAAAGAGAAAAAGGAGGAAAAGAGGAAAGTGGTTTTTCAGAATAATTTCTCAAACCATCGTGTTATTTTTTAAAGAATTCATCGAAACATACCGTTCTTTTCCATAGTTGTGGAAAATAACATTTAAAGAGTAGGCTACTCGAACTATAAATTAAAAGTAAATGCGTACGAAGAATAAGTCAAATCAACCAAATCGCTTGTATGTCGCCTAGTTAATGGGGTCTTAGACCACGTGACTTCCGATGCGGATGTAGCTAGCTCCTTACCAGAATCTATCCTACGGCCGATTAACTCAGATATTAGGGACAAGATTACGCTTGAACCAGAAATTGTTTTGAAGTATGGTTTTCTGCATCCTTCATTTGACATTTAGGATCAGTTCAAAAGTGCTTTCTTTTTAAAATAATTTTTCAATCTTGTTGTATTTAAATAAAAGGTAAAACAGGTTCACTGGTTTAAATTTCATTTTTTTCTAAAATATAATATATAAGAGCATATTACGATATAACGTCTGGTTTGATTTGTATTAGCTACCAAAGCTAGGCGTTTTTCGGGGGGGTGAAGGCTGACCCACACTTATCGCTATCTCATATAATCGGCTTATTTTCTACATAATTTTGTATTAAAATGGGAGAACTCAAATTTGAAATACTTTCTAATCTGGTGCAGAGTGATAAGAGCATATGCAATACATTAGGGGACGGCCAGACTGGGCGAGCGAGCGACTAAAATATAAAATAGAACACATTGGTTGAAATGAGAGGTGGCCAGACTGGAGCGAGCGAGCGACTGAGCGCACGCGCTTGAAAGATAGAACTGATTCTATTTTTCAAGCGCGCAGCGCTTTACCCGGTACAGTCTAGTTTACAGGCGCTAGGCAATATTATTGTATGTTGGTTCATTGAGTGCTAGGAAAACTTCTCATTTTGACATTTTTATTAATATCGATAGGTTTAGCACACTTGCTACTAACGGAATAATTTAATTGGTAAGATCATAAACCATACTTATATATATATATATATTACTTCAATATTATCAAAGTAGGCCTTTACAAATAAGAATCAAATTAGCGTGGAGAGAGGATTAGAAAACCACAACAATAAATCACTTGTTAAAAACCACATTCAGTTCATTGAGCCAAGATTCGGAGCCTTCTCGTCAACAACTATCGAGAGCTATCTGCTAATCACGCACTCGCACGCTTGTCAGTCTGGCCGAATCCTTATAGCTTGTGCCTACCTTTGGACAAGGTGAACCCCGATGTGGATGGCAGACCTCGCTAACCTTGACTGGCAGTAGGTGGTCTCTCAGTAGTGTAGACGAGAGCGGGTCTTATCAGTTGGCCTTGTCTAGAGTCGACACTTGTACATCACCTCTCACTCGCGGGGTAAGAAGCTAAACCTTGTCGCTTTCGCTATCCTTTACAAGATACCAGCCCTACCCACCTGCTATTTATCTCTGACCACCACTGGTTGGGTGTAACTCGTCGTTTGCTTGGAGTACTCGTTCTGACGAAAACAAGGTTCGGGAGGAATTCAGAACGAACCTAGGTTCTCTTGTTTTGTTTTTTATTGGTTTCCTGTCCAAACGATGCGTGCGCTTAGTGGGACTTCTTTTACCAGGCGGAAGAAAGAAATACGCGGTGAAACCAAGTGGATTCATAACGTTACTGGGTGCAGTTGTCCGGCAGTAGGAGAATAAACAGGGGATGAGGAAAAAATCAAATCACAATACGATTTGTGTTGTGAGCCNCACATCAAAAAAAAAATGTTAAATTTGGATCTATTTTTTTTTAAATTAATTAAAAACAGGGTAGGAAGAAATAAGATTAGATTTTTTTTTCTGTCAGTTTGAAGCAAATAAAACTACCACGGGCAGCGCCGGGCACGCCTACTTCTACTTATACTATTATAAAATGGTACAATATCTTGTTTTGTTATTTTTAATTGGGGTACTATTTTCTCTGTGTCTAACTACTGGACTATAGGAATATCTTACATTTATTGTTTTACTTCGCGTTTTAATATTATAGTGAACTATACATATTCAAATACACTAATATAATAGGGTTGAGAAAGGTAAAGTTTTTAAATGAAATGTACATATATTTGCCTGGGTGGAGAAAACCAAACTAGGTGAGTTTTATACGTTGTCCGCATGCCCACCTGTGCGTATTTAAACTGAATAGAATGGAAATAAACATTTATATAATGTATATTAGTAAAAATTATGGTCCACAATATCTTAGATTTTCTTTTTAAATTGGGATATATCACTTGTAATTCTTTCCCACCCGTATTCGTGCTATCCTCATATCTGGACTATCGGGGAATGGACGAGGAACATTAGATGTAGATTAAATGCACCCGAATTTGAGGTTAGAGAAGGTGGTAAACTATTTATAAAAACAAACCTCAGAAAACACTCGGCAGGAGTTCAAACCTATATTTAATAATCCCCAACATATCAGAAAAGACGAGACTGACAACATTACCAAAAGGACCACTGAGGTTGTTGTAGACTTAAAAATGCACATATTATATCAGAACACGACTTACAAACTAGATTAATCTAGGGCAGTACTTACACACACGGCTACTTATTAAAGGTGCACTGGCAGAATTTGTGTACCTAATTTGGAGTATATCAGAAGTTCACAAGGTAGGTGCACCACCTTCGTTTGTAGCCTTTGAGCCGTATGGCAACACCTAACATAACCTACAGTAGCCCCATGGCTTCTTTGGTGCTGACTGACAGCTCACAGCTGACAGCTGACGGCTTTGAAAAGCTACCAGTTATGATCTGCAAAAAACATGTGTTTAGCAGCTGTCACTTCTGACAGTCAAAATGTAGGTATATACCTAAATGTTGACTGTTAGAAGTCAGCTGTGAACTGTCATTCAGCACCAAAGAAGCCATGGGGCTACTGTAGCTCAAATCGGTCGCCGTGTGTGTAGAATTTATTTGATTTGTTGGAACAGAACGTTGACCAGGATATAATTTGGTGGTTATCTACACGTCATAACCACAACGAGATGACGGGATGATAGTGCTTATGAAGGTGTGGAGTCTGTGGAAATATTGAACCTGATCTAAGCAACCGACTATGGTGGACATACGAACAGTTCTCTTTTAGGAAAAAAAACAACCTATGGTACCACCGGGAATCAAGCTCGGGACTTTTAGATCAGTAGCCAGCCAGTAGCGCTGACCACTAGACCAAAAGGAAAAGCATTAAGGGTGTTAGGTGACCTGGGGGTCTAGGGGTAAGGTGTCAGACTTCTGCGCTGAGGGTCCGGGGTTCAAACCTCGGTCCCGGCACAGATTTATCTGATTGCCAAACCCTTAATTCACCTCTGACAAGACGTGTTATTAATCACAACTTGTGAATGTGAGGAATGCCAGGCCTCCACCGTGGTTCGGATTCTACGTTAAACTATAAGTCCTCCATTTCATTCTCACAATCACCCTACCATTGCACATTAGCGTAAGTGCGTATAACCCGAACGGGTAGTAAGACGCGATGCTAATAATAATTAAGGGTGTTGGTGGTACCCTGTGGTTTTATTATTTTACTGTAACTATTGTAAAGACTAAGAGTCTTGCTTTCAATACATGTTTGCTATGTTGCCACGTTATTCAGTTGTTGTTTTTTCCCGTGTGCGCTTTTGATCCATATTTCCCTTGTGTTATTTTGATCCACATTTTTCGTGTGCTTTTGATCTGAGGTTTCTCTCGCTTGTGTGCTTTCTATGTTCCCCGTATACATACAACCCTAGCTTACAGATGTGTATTTTTTTAAATTGATTATCAAGACGAACTTGTATTTAAGTGCTGAATGTTTCCATAGGCTCTACCTGGATATGAAACAAACTCTCCTAGACTTGTGGTCAAACACACTATACATTTATTCAGTTGAGAGAGTAATATAAAGGAAAATATTAAACCGGTTATAAATCTTTAGATGGAAAAATTGCCCTAAAATTTAGAGGTATCCTTCATATCGAGCGGAACTTAAGAGGGTTTAAAATTTAATAAATATAATATACATACAATTCTTTTCGAACAAGCGCCCCGGTATGAAGGAGACTAATATGACATTACCTTTTTATTATTATTATTATTATTATTATTATTATTATTATTATTATTATTATTATTAGCAGCACTACGTCTTACTACCCATTTGGGTTATATGCACTTACGCTAATGTGCAATGGTGGGGTGATTGTGAGATGAAATGGAGGACCTAAAGTTTAACGTGGAATCCGAACCACGGTGGAGGCCTGGCATTCCTCACATTCACGAGTTGTGATTAATACACATCTTGTCAGAGGCGAAGGAAGGGTTTGGCAATCAGATAAACCTGTGCCGGGACCTAGGATTGAACTCCGGACCCTCAGCACAAAAGTCTGACACCTTACCCCTAGAACACCAGGTCACCCGCCATTTAATTGAATGTAATAAGAGAGTATAAATTTAATTTCACCTTCCATCGTCAAAATATGTCGTCAAATTCTCAGGCGTAACGCGAAGAAGATACACGAATACTTTTTCAGTCATGGTACCTACTTTAATGTATCGGTAAAATTTATGAGCCATAAAATAAAATAAGACAATGTAGGATAGTAAAATCATATTTAAAACCAATACAGGTTTTCAGAGGCCCTATAAAATATTCCCGCTTCGACCAAACCAAACAACTATTTTATTTAAGGTGGAGATAAACATTCAAAGTTGATGTTTAACTTGATTTTCTTACGAATGGACATTTGGAGTACCTTTTAGAAAATAGAATATACAAACATATTTTTTGCGTTAATTATTTTTAGCACCACGTCCTATTATCCGTAGCCTACGTACTAATTACTCTAATATGCTAAGGATTAAGAAGTTCTTATCAGGAGGAAATGCACCCGCGTTTGCGTGGAGAGAGAGAGAGTGGACAAGCCACCTCAGTACACCCGACTGGGATCCGAGACCCAATTTCCCCGCCATCGGCAGTCTAGTCTGCTGCGAGAGTTATGTCTTAGACCATGTGGCCACCGAGGCGGGGGTAAACATTGATAACATTTTACTATATTATTAGTTTTATTTTACTGGTATTAATAGTATCTATCAACAATGGCAGCTGCAGGGTGAACGCTTTTATTTAATTGGCTTTAAAAATTGGTTGTAGTATTTTTACTGTTGTTCCTATGAAAATTGGACTTTATTAAAATGTGAGAAAACCACCCCTTGTACACCTTGCTGGGATTCAAGCCCTGACCTCATAATCATTGAAAATTAGACTATATCAACTTATGGATTTATACCACGTGGTTAAAAATGAACACATTTCACAATCTCAATATCTGGAGTAAAAAAAAAATTGATTAAGTTTAAGTTAAAGAGAAGGCCTACACCAATAAGACACGTTTTGATTTTTCAAGATAAGTAACACATGAAAGCGAAGCTACTTTTCTGCACTTCCTCATGTGTGTGAGTCGTTTCTCCTTAATCCCTTCCGCTCATTGCCCAAAGTTTACCATGTGTGGTCTGAGATTACCGGTCTGCTCACGTCCTATGAATGGTTACCAACATTACAACTAAGGCTTGATGACCACTGTAAAAGGGCTCTCTCTAGAAGACCTTATATTCCTAAGAATGAAGATCTTAAGAATATAATTTATACATTTTAATATAGAGAAAGTGTT
This sequence comes from Timema bartmani, assembly GCA_902151455.1. Taxonomy (NCBI): domain Eukaryota; kingdom Metazoa; phylum Arthropoda; class Insecta; order Phasmatodea; family Timematidae; genus Timema; species Timema bartmani. Next base: position 200,970 of record CABFWB010000075.1, on the reverse strand, counting down.
CTAATCACGAACATTTTTATGCCTCAGGATTATTATGAATTTTGAGCAAGGGTGAACCCGGGGGTTTTTGGGGCCTGAAGCCCCCAGCTGAAGGCTCTCTCCCAGAAAATTAAGAATAATACAAAAATATTATTAGCACTATGTTTTGTCAATTAATCAATTATATTTAATATGAAACAAATAATTTTGTGCAGTAATCAGGGTTTTCAAAAGAACACTTTTTTCTGTCGATTTTTAACTTTACTGTAAATTTGCACGTAAATGAAAACCAGATCTGTGATACGGTAATATTTTCTAGAAATGGTTAAAGTCTTTACTTTTTGTACTTAAAGTTTTGAAGGGGGTACAATAATTGAAATTATTATTTTAGAGCAATTATGTAAACATTATTGTATCAGGAAGAGGGGAAGAGGCAGGTGAGATTATCATGTGCCCCCACCCCCACCAACTGCAAATCCTGGGTGTGAAGAAGAATGTGTAAACACAGACCTGTTAACCAGTGGAGTAAACAGTGACAGAGTATAGGCCGAGGATCCGATTTTGGTACAAATTAGCTTAAATGTTACCATCCTTGAAATAAAAATTTTCTTGGGGAAGAAACCCCTGAACCCCGACTTTTTAGGGGGCGTCGCTCATTCTATATCTTTCTTATCCCCCTACTTCGGATCATATTTCCAAATATTACAATAATTGAAATATATAATGGTGCAATTATGAAAATTATTATGTAAACNTGATTCTTTATCCTTCTTATCCCCATACTTCTAATCAAATTTCCAAATATTACACTAATTGAAATATATAATGGTGCAATTGTGAGCATTATTATGTAAAAAGCCCCCCACCCCCAGCTCAAAATCCTGAGTGCGCCCCTGATTTTGAGGTTTTATGAGCCCTTCAACTCGTGGCCTACAAGCCATAATTTTTAACCCGATGACTCAAGAAAAATAAAAAAAATTCATGATAAAAAATGACAACAGACATAATCTACTAATAAAATAAATACGTATTTTATTTACGCATTTTACGTTAATTTAGAAACGATTTAGCTTTTTACACGAATAAAAGTATTGCGTTTTAATACAAATGTACTTTGAACCGGTAAATTAACAACTCTAGTAGGCAAGACAAATCGTGCTACCATCTGTTATGAGAAATCTAAAAATAGGAAAAAAACAACAGAAAACATACTTCACGAGATATCCTAATATCTAATGTGAGTATAAATGTATAAGAATGAGCCAATACGAGTCTTTTAATGTTTATTCGATCTGAATATTGTCGGTACAGTATTGCGGCCCGCGAGCCCACAAGACAGAAACTTTAGCTCTTGGATATAAACATGTTGAAGAGCCCTGCTATGGACCCAAAAATAAGTTTTTTTCATTCGATATGTCCTTATCTACCTGTCTGTCCCTGGGGCTAAAGCCGAAACAGTTTAATGTATTTTGTTCAAATTTGATATTTGTGTGTATGATCATACCTTGTTTATTTTTACAACATTTTTTTTACTAACTATCAAATTAAGAGTAGTTTACCGATGACTAATTTTTGAAAATTTCGTCATAAATTATAATTGACTATATTAAAAATAATGTATTTTTTATTTTATTTTTTATCACCACTTCTTACTACCGGTTTAGATTATAGCATGTATGATGAATACTCTAATGGGGTAGGGATGAGGAAGGAAGCATTTAAGATGTTAATATAGCCGCATTTGCGTGAAAGTGGAGTGAGAAACCGTTTAAGAAACAGCCCTCAGAAGATCAGACCGAGATTCACAATAATTAAGCTTATCGCCCGTTTTGAATATCGCATGATCTAAGGCAGTGGTTCCCAAACTTTTTGAATCGTGGAGCACTTTTCAGGAAAGAAATTCGTCACGGAGCACTATCAGTGCCCTGATGCCAAGGGCACGTATTTGAATTTTTTTTTTACTGTTTTTACCTAACTGCACTTTTAAAGTTGTTTGTCGATATTTTAGCCTATAGTAAAAGCACGAATTATTTTTCGAGCTATAAATATCTTAAACTTCGATCTAAATTTAATTTTTTACCATTGAAAATGGGAATTTTTTCAAAACGTCAATTGACATAAGGGCTACGGTACTTTCACCTAGTACCTACATAGGTACTTAACTGAATGACAGCAGTATTCACGATGGAAAAGCATGTTTAAGAATTTGAGCATGCTAAACATAAAGGTTTACTTCATTCAAAATGTTATTTTCTCCACTAATTTCAGATAAATAAGGAACTTACTTAGCTACATAAACGAAAAACAACAACACAAAACTTAAAGTAAGGCAACACATTTGATAACAAATTCAAAGTAGGTATTATTAATCCACGATATTATGCTACTCACAAAGATATTTTAAATCCATTTTCACCTCTACAAAAAAAAGTGACTTGACATCAAAAAAGAACGATAAAGTATAGACCGCGAACTTAGATTCTAATGATAGGGATGAGATTGTTTTGAGTTGCGTAATATGGCTATGTCTGGTTGAATATGGAACAGCTGCAACCGAATATCTGGCTTTGCCTTGAGGCGGGATCTGTATTTTGTTTGAGTAACCAAATAGGCAGAGAATCCTGATTCACATAAGTAAGTTGTTGCAAAGGGCAGAAGGATGCTTTTCACTTTACCTAACAAAACTTCAAATTTGTCTCTTAGCTGACACCAAAATTCTGATAGTGAAATCTTAGTTGCAAAAGTGTTTTTTTATCACAGAATCTAATGTCTAATCAATCAAGCACTCATATTGCTGCGATGTCAGACTGAGTGGATTTTCCAACATTTCTTTTCGTGGAGTTCTTCCAGAAAATAACAGTTGAAACTATAAATAACACTGCACTGCGACTTGACTTGTTTCGACTCTCGACTGAATACTGACTGAACTGCAACTGACTGAAGGTGCGAAGAAACTTGATATTTTAATAGACAATAGAAAAGTATGGAAAGGTGTCGGTTAACTGGCACCTTCTAGTGTCTGTCTGGTTTCGCCGCGTGCAGTCTGTGTGCTTCACCAACGTTATCTATGTTTAGCATAGTTCCAAGAATATGTGGGTGGGCAAAGATGACTGAGGTGACGCATGACATGCACTTCGGCTTTATAATACTTGCTATCTACACTGTTTTTTAAACACGCTGCAGGAGCTAAATAATTTCTACCCAATACTTACATATACACATTTCATGGCCACACAAATTCACAGTTTTGAGATTGTGTCACATTTATTTTATTTATTTTTATTTCCAATCCTTTCGCGGAGAACTTTGAGATGTTTCGCGGAGCACACTTTGGGAACCACTGATCTAAGACATCACACTCTAAATAAACTGGATTGTCGATGACGATAAGATCGTGGCTCAAATCTCGATCAGGTGTACTGAAGGTGTTGTAACCTAGATGGTTTCCAACTATCCCTTCACTAAAATGCGGGATCATTTCCTCTAAACTCAACCTTCCTCATCCTTAACTAAATAGTATATAGACCTATAGACGTATGTCTCAATTGGGTAGTTAGCCACGTTACACACACACACACACACACACACACACAAATCGTTTTAAATTCATGAATTTAAAAAATCTATTTAGTTGAAAGTTTTTCTACCGCGTCTTAGTATCCGTTCGTGTAGTACGTATTCACCAATTTTACGCCAGTTAAATACGGATGAGGAAGCTATATTTGGAAACGTTCCTATATTAGCAACCATTAGATACCATTTAGGAAATATAATTCTCAGTACACCAGACTGGGACTCAAACTCCCATCTCCAAGTCACCGACAATTTAGTCCAACATTAGAGTGATGCGTTACACCACTCGATCATTGTACATTAATCGACCAAAGTGTTTATTTCGATAGGTTGTGTAGTTACGGTCATCTTGTTTAGGTGGCCGGTAAGTTGTGTGGATGACTTGTACCAGCCATAAAACTCGCAGCCAATGATAATATATTCTCCGGGTATCAGCAAGACGAGATGTTGCGATGTGGCAACAATGGCGAGCCGGTAGTGGGCTTCAACTGGTTCCGGTGTTTCGTGTTGTAATATGGGGGCTCGGAGCAGATATGTCTATCCCACTGTGCTATCCTTGGAAATACAGACTGGAGAGGACCTGATAAGACAAACAAGAAGTCAAGAATGTACCTGGAGGATATAAAATGGAGAGTAACTGGGAGGACAAACAAGAAGTCAATAATATACCTGGAGGATATAAAATGGAGAGTAACTGGGAGGACAAACAAGAAGTCAAGAATGTACCTGGAGGATATAAAATGGAGAGTAACTGAGAGGACAAACAAGAAGTCGATAATGTACCTGGAGGATATAAAATGGAGAGTAACTGGGAGGA
>CABFWB010000075.1:166571-183488 GCA_902151455.1 Timema bartmani | reverse complement strand
AGCTCAATCGGTAAAATAGTTTAGGCTCTAGTTGGAGGTACAGACAGACAGACAGACAGACAGACGGAAATTCAAAAACCACTTTTTCGGATTCAGGGAGTCATGAAACGTCAAGATTCATCAAAATCTCGAGTTCGATTTTTTTGACGATCACCATACTTTCTCTACCTGTAAGATAGAGAGAAAGTAAAAAGATGAAACGGAGGGAAATTAAATTCACCGACACTAGAAAAGACAGGAAATATTTTGAACCAAAATATTTCAAGAAGTTCAAAGTGCATTTACCCTCACGTGTGGATCCAAGGGGCAATGCCGACCTCATTTTGTCTGGTTTAATGGATGATAATGAGTTTGAGGTTCGAATCCCCGCCGGGAGCGCTGAATATATTTTTCTTCCTAGATTATTTTATGCTCTGCCTCCACCTTTTGTATGTTGACTTTCTCTTATGTTGATACTATTGAGCAACATCAGTATTTTGTGAATGGCTTTTTTTAAATTTTTTAGTTTCAAGATATTTATCTTTTTATTTATCCTTGTGTTGAGTTGTAAATATTTTTAAATCACATCGAAATATTCACAATATAACAACATAACGTAATTGAATCCATAGTCACAACAACTCCTTAGTTAAACTTAAAGGAATTAAAAATTATATAAATATAATAGATGTTAATAATGTAAAAATAATGTAAAAGTTGAAAATAATCAATACCATATTTTTGTCATTTTAAGCCTATGTATCAGCCTTGTTATTTCTTACAGCTTCCAACAATCATTTATGGGAGGACGGTAGAATTTTAGATTAAATGTACCCTCATTTGATTGGAGGAAAAGCTTAATACACACTAAGTATCCAATCAAATGCGTGTGCATTTCCTCTAAAATTCTGCCCTTCATCTCTTCCTTATTAGCATATAACCTGGTGCACAAAATAATTATGGGGAAAAATAACAATTTAAAAATTACAAACATATTTTGTATTGTAGACTTTGATACAAACCCACCTCGTTGGTTGCATAGTCTAAGCTCTAAGGCGTCACTCTCGCAATAGACTAGTCTGCGCTGAAATTCTGATCGCTCAGTTGTCAACCTCGTCTGTTGGGGTTTATCGGTGACGAGAAGTTTGGGTCCCGAATCTCGACCGCATGCACTAAGGGGGGATTTTTCTAATGGGTTTCTCATTCTTCTTCTTCTTTTTCCTCCACGCAAATACAGGCAGATTTCCTATAGCTCTTACCTCTCTGATATATATATATATCGTATAGCTTGAACGGACTTCGAGACTCCGTGGGAAAAGTAACCAAAAATCAAATATACAGTTTTACTATATTATTAGTATTATTGTATAGGTAATATAATATTGTGCGTCTGTTCTACATCACTCGCAGCCAATAATGGAAAGAATAGCCAGTACTAATGTACCTTTGCTCGAAGGACGCCCGAAAGTACTAATCGTACATCCTTTCCATGGAAGCTCTTTCCATATCCTGATGAGATGAGGTATTGGTGATAGTGAATTTGAGGGTGTGGAACCAGTGGAAACACTTTCAACCTAACTTGAACCTGATTAACCAAATCCTGGTGACCGTTGGGGTGATTCACCTTTCGGGAAAAATACCGGTGGTACCAGCCGGGAATCAAGCCCGGTACCCCTAGGCTCGTATACAGCTGCACTGAACACTACAACACGAGGCCGGTTAGTCATACATTTATTCTCTTTATGTAAATAGCAATTAAGTCCCAATGACATGCACGCCCAGTGATAACGTGTTGAAGGCTCGCCAATTATTTTATTCTAATACCCCTTCCAATAAATCATCAATTATGGTTATTACTGTTATTTTTTATGACGACATTTAAACGTTGACCTTAAAGTAATCAAATAAATAAGTTGCACATGCACATTTTGACTGCAATGTATAGTAAGAATGTGATACGAAGAAACATTTTCTGATAGTTAAAAACGTGACTACAATTACTATTATCACGTATTCATGTCAAGCCATGTGGTTAGCAGCTGTCACTTTTGATGGATATTATTAACTAACTATGCAATCACTGGCTCCGTGATGTAGTGGTCAGTGCACCTGGCTAAGAATCTAGGAGTCCCGGCTCCGTACCTTGGTTACTTTTCCCAAAAGGGGAATTACCCCAACAGTCACTAGGGTTTGGTTAATTAGTCTTAAGTTAGGTTTAAATGTTTCCATTGTTTCCACACCCTCATAATCACTACCATCATTACCTCATCTTATCGGAACATTGAAGGATCCTCCGCGGAAAGGATTTATGGTTAGTACATTCGGGTTCCCCTGGGCAATGGGCTATTAGTATTGGCTAATATTTCCACAAACTAAGCTACGATTGATGTAGCCCAGACGCGCGATATTACATAAAGAATGGCTAGCTTTAAAAATTGCCGTGAGACTAATAATTTATTAAAAAAATTAAATAAACTACTTTCAGCATTCAAAGCAACATGAACGTTAGATATGGGTGTTCAAAGAGTATTTCAATTATTTTTGGTTTATGAACAATTTTTCAGTCACTTTAGAGATTATTATTTATGTTTTAGCACCATGTGGATTATACACACATTTACTAATTACATTTATGTGATAGGGATGAGGAAACTTGAATTTAAAGGATTTGTACCCGCATTTGCGTGGAGAGAGAAAGAGTGGAAATTCAGTTTTAAAAAACACCCTCAATACACCCGACCGAGATTTGAATCCCGATCTTCCCATCATCGGCAGTTTGGCATATTGTGAGAGTGGCGCCATACACTATGCAGTTGCTAAAGCGGGTAAGTGCAACTATTAGCCATCTGAATCCTCTGTGAGCTGAGAGCTGCGGGTTCGATTCCTAGCACTGTTGAAAAATGTATCATTGGTGAAATTGAGGTTTTACATTTAAAAGTTATGAATTTAAGTTTGGGGGACTGGGTGTTGTGTTAGTTCTAGAGCTAAGTTAGTTCTTCATGTGCTGATATAATTGATTTATACCAAAAATGTGTATTAAAAACCCTAATTTAAAAAACTACTTTCACCCCAATATCTTTCGCACCATTTACTTAGTTATTAACCTCAACGGGATTCAATCAAGTCTCTTAGGAGTGGCTGTACAGAGTTTGAAGTGCATATCAATAGGAGCGTTTAGCAGGCCCAACTCAGCTCCCGGCTCGCGCGAGGTATGGGAATAAAAGGGAAAATAAAAGACCAAGATATGCTAGAAAATTGTCCAGGGCATTAGTATTTGAATGATTACTTGAAATTGTCCGTGGGGACGATGGGGGACAAAGAGACAAAGTTTATTGTGAATAACTACAGTACGTCCCTATTAAGACAGAATGATAATTTGTGCACAGTGATTATCTGTGAAGCCAATCTAAAGGATCAAAAACGGTCTTTTCAATGCAGTTTTTATCCAAATATTATTTAACATTTCAACAATGTTTAGTATTAAGAACTTCTATTAACTATTTATCTCCATTAATGTTTAATCAGAAATGATCCACGTGCAATAGTGGTCGTGTAAATTCACAATTTCTAGCAGATTGTATCACAAAGTTGATGGCCCTGTGATAACAATAACTTAACAATAACTTGTTATAACTTAACGATCATGAGCAAAGTAAAGGCCATTAAAATATTAAGGGCCGGTTGCACAAACATCATATTGATTCTTCAATCACCGGATTGTCAATCAGCTTAATCATAGATCAAGAAAAATTTGGGTTGCAACAAAGTTAACTAGAGATCAAAAACTCCGATCACCTGACCACAGATTTGACCGGAGAATCAAATAAAACTAACATGGCAACCTTGTAAAAAGTTATATTTTCGAACAGCTGACTGTTGTAACATAGCCTAAAAGTATACGCCAGATTGGCTTTGTGAATATCTTTATTTTCTTTATTTGTTTAATTAATACATGTAAATTTGTTTGAAATTATTAATAGACGTTTGTATTAATGTATTACTATAGTTAGGTTATAAAATGAGCTTTTAAAGTATTTATATTATTTCAAAATAACATAATGAGTGAAAAGAAATCCCGAAGTCCCAACTTTAATTTATCTAAACCTCATATCAAATTCTCTATCGCTATATTTAAAAAAAAGTTCATATCTTTCTCGTAGTTGTCTTGGAACTTGAACATTTTCTATAACCTCGTTATATAAATTAAAAACTTCTTCATCTGAAGACTCCGTACTTCACATTTATGAATCAAACTCAAATTAAAAATAAATTGAATTATATATAAATATACGTATTAAATATTACTTAATAAATAAAGATTATAAAGTACAAATTATATTTATCAAGAACATAACAGTTACGGGTTATGTTAGCCATCAACACACTGATCGGGTAATCAAACAGTTGATAGGAGAAAATTGGCTGGTTAACTTGACCAGAGATTTGATCGACAATCACGTCCTAATCGTTAATGGTGCAACTGAAAATTAGGTTTGAGACACTGATTGGAGATCAACATACATCTGATCTCTGATCAAGCCACTGATTGTTGTTTGTGCAACCGGCCCTAAGAGTTGCAGTTGGGACGTGAGGTAAAGACTAAGCTCAACAATTTATTTAAGTATACATTATTTTGCAATAAAATAACCATAAAGGTCCGTTCAGAGAGTTTTATTATTTTATTTTGCACACGCAACAAAATAAAAAGTAAACAAATAACAAACTAGATAGCAAAACGTGCGCTATGAAACATTAATTTGAGTGGCCAATACTTTATAGCTCAACAGTGATTTTTTTTTGTTTTATTTCATAATAGGCATCAAAATTAAACAACTTTAGGGGGAAGTTGTTCTAAAAAAAACTAAAGGTGGACACCTACCAGAGCAATGAGACGCGTTACAGACGTCAGAAAACTCCCTTGTTATTTGAGAATTGGTTTGTTATTTCAAAAAAATTTGTAAAAATAAAAACGGATTATTATTTATCATGTAAAACAAAGCCCATATATCCATTTTTATCTCAATCTTCAGGGCCAATTATATCTTAAAATTTGTTATGAGTAAGCTACCCTTAAATTGAATCTATTAAAAATAAGTATATTATTATTTATCTTATAAAATAGTCCCCCAGGACCAATTTTGAACAAAATTGTTGGAGCTATTCAAAATAAAAATAAAATTTCACAAAAGTAAGTCATCAATAAACCGATGAAAATAATTATTTTAGCAAAAAATAAAATGACAATGTAAACAACTTAACTGATACACATTTTAACTAAATCACCAGAACCAGTTTTTATATTCAAGTTAATAAAACATCATCATCATCAAACTACCCTTAAAATAAATCCCACAACCCCCCCCCCTAAAAAACCCCAACAAGTATAAAGTTTTATTTGCCATCTCAAACACTCCCTAGATATACATTTTAAACAAAATCGTTGGAAACATTTTAAAAATATTTCGATTTTTTGTAAATCATTCATTAATATACAAGCCTTTAACGAATTAATACTCAAAAAACCAAGTAAACAGTGTTGTTTGGAAGGCCAAACATTCTTTAGATATCTATTTTAAATAAAATCTCTTTAAGGTTAATTCCAATATTATCCTCACATCTGTGTCTAGGTCTTCCCAATGGTCTCTTCCCATTGAGACTATCAGCTAGTACCCTAGACACGGGTCTAGATTCTCCCATTCGTGCTGCATACCCTTCCCACTGTAATCTACAAGATTTGATTGTCCTAACAATGTTTTGTGATGGGTACAGTGATATGTAACACATCATTATGTAACCTCCTCCACCACCAGTATCTTAATTTCTTTTTGGACCATATATTTTCAAAAACCCCTTGTTTTCGAACACACTAAATTTATTTTCGTCATGTAAGGGAAGAGACCTCGTTTCACAACCATAAAGAACAACCGGTAAAACTATTGTTTTGTATATTCCTAGTTTTACATTCCTTGACAGCAGGCGAGATATCAACAACTTACTGACAGAGTAATAGCGTGCATTTCCCGACTGAATTCTTTTCCTGATTTCAAATCTAATATTGTTATTGCTAATTAAAATTGTTACTAGATGTTTAAACTCATTAACCGTGTCAAATGATATGTTGTTTACAGTAATATCTAGAATTTTGTCTTCAATCTGTTCGCTCTGTGTAATCATATATTTAGTCTTTTCAGCTTTCACGTCTAAACCTTTTTCCTTACTAGCCTCTAATAAAGTATACACACTTATTGCAACAGGTTCCTTATATTATTTAACAAAGCCAAATCATCTGTGTATCCTAATACTTGCATTGTACCGTTTAATGTCAACCCTTCCCTACTCTCTTACATTATCTAAGAAATCTAAGATACTAATACAATTCTTGATAATTTGACAACGGATAGTTTAAGTTAAAAAGTATCAAATTTATACAATATTAAGCTATGAATAGTAAAATTTATCGTCAAATATTATATAAAAATAATAAAAAACACACACAGTTAAAAAAATAATATTGGCAATGTTGTCACTCAGAATATTGGTCATGTTCGTGTTCTTTAATTTGAACGCGAGAGTTACTCCTCCAAACGGTACATACTGAAGATGAGATTTTAATGTGACAAAAGATCTCTCTACCATCAATTCAAAAAGGTACGGTACAAAAACCTTGACAAGACTTTTAACGTTTTAATAATACATTAAAATGGCGCTAGTTTTGATGTTTACATTCATCATATTCTGCCAAAACGTCAACAGTACTATTTTTCTAACTGTGTGTGCATTTTCACTGTTTTTATGTAATCTACTATTTTACGATAGAAAACATGTTTAGCTCAATGACTGATTTAACGTTTTAGTGAATAATATCTCCACTTTTTATCACGTTTTATTCTCCTAAATTAATATCATAGTCCTTTTTCATAGTTTTTAATTAAACTTATTTGTTGTCAATTCATCAATTATAAGCTAAGGTTTTTTATATTAATGAATATAATATAAAGAAGGATCCCAAATAACGTTAAATTTAGAACCATAATTTTTTAATCAAGATAGTATAGATTGTATCTAAATAATTAATAAAAAAAACGCAATTAAAACCAAGATTGAACACCCTTAAATCTTAAATGAGCTCAGAGACCTTGGAGAGTAGTGGTTGCATTTAAACCCGTGACCTCCATTATAAAATTAATCACTTGGCACTAATACTCATCACTCAGTCTTGAGGTGATTTGCAGACCTTTTTAGTAAAAATGAAAAAAATAAAAATAAAAAAATGCTGCATCATGTCTTGAAAATAAAGAGGTGAAAGTGGCATGTCCCTTCCTCCCCGCTGTATTTATCCCCAAATTTACTGTTGATTCTCGTCAAGTCCTTTACATTGCTGCAAGATTACACCATCTGATGACGACATCGTTTAACAACACCGCATTATCAAAAACCATTCATGTCTACATTATAGTATTATTTTCAGATGGCTTTATATTGTAGAATGACCTCAGAAAATGAGGTATACTCATCTAATTTATTTTGTAGTCAATGTATATAAATATCTTACCACTTATTGGTCGTGTCCAATAAATATCTAGCCCCAATATAATGTCCATGGACCAAATTGACTAATTAACAGTTCTCTCATATTCTGGACATGAATTTTTCTTACACTCAGTCTCAATACTGTGCTCTATTGTGAGGCAATGAAATACTTCACGTTAGCTCTTAGAAAGTGAACGTTATCTCTTGAAGGGTTATTTGTCATATTTAAAAAAATGTATATTTCAAGGTGGTTTATGAGGGTTAAATGAAATATAATTACCATAGTTGTGCAAATGGTGGCCATGATTTAAACATTAGGCCTACATAAAAATGTTCATCTTCGACCTAGTTTACGAGTACTTTAAAACATAAACAGCTGTGTCTTGCCTGCGCCCGTACATAAATAATGTATTTAAAATCTTATTTATACAAAATTTAATCAAATGGCACTACCACACAGCTTTAAATAATTGTACTTTAATTTAGAGAATTTAGCTTATATCTTAGTAATTCACAATTTTATCAATAGTATTTATATATTTTACTATTAAATATATCTACATTTTTCTTTCATTTTATGAGGTATTTAATGTGCACTTTCTGAACTGGCTGATTATATCAGCACACGCCTGATTAAATAATTTAAATCTGGAACAGCACAACAACCAGCCTCCACATCACTGTGAAAGAGGAAACCGACATTTCACCAATGATAAATATTTCAGCCATGCCAGGAATCAAACCCGGGAGCCTTAGCTTAGTAGACAAACATGTTACTGACTGAACTAATTTGTAGGATGGTAACGGAAAACTGAGACCAACATTTGTATAACACCTTTGATGTATATGAAAAGAAGTTTGAAAAAATTTTTCACAAGAAATATTTTATTTTATTAGATTTAAAAATATCTGAAAAAAAATTATTCATTTTTAAACGGAAATTTTTAAGTGGATGCTGTCTCAAAAAGTTGCATTTTTTATTTATTTACAGGGGCCCAGCTTTAGTGACGTAATAACTACAGCTTTTTTTTTTCATATTTGGTGAAATATTTCATTAAAGATTTAATTTTTCAATGACGTTAAGGGTACTTTGCCTCAAATTATTTGCATAAAAGGCCAAATCTCTCAAAAAATTGTTCAAGTTAAAAAATAACTTTCTTTAAAACTTATCTTATGATTTAAATTTAATACGTGTAGGTGTCAGTAAAATTAAAATGTTGAGTGAGTAAACATTTCTAAAAGTATAAATAAAACCGAAAATATTTTTACTTTCGTTGTACCTCACAAATAATCAAATTCATACTTTTAATTACGTGCACACATATGAAATATACAACTTAGTTTTCGTATTAATTATTGGCAAAATCATAAAATATTTGAAAATGTGTGTATTGTTCTCAATAACATACGTATAATTGTACTAGAAGGTATTTTAAAAGGATGAAAAAATATATTGTGTACACATTTTTCTTTTTATAAAAAATGCCGAGGAAAAAAACCTGTTTCAGGTTCCTATAATTGAATTTCATTCTTGGGACACTGATCGCCTCCAATTCAATAGATATTTCACGCCTTAAGGAATAGGTAGTCTTCTAAGCACAAAAGCCACTTGAGTTGCCTAACCTGCGTCAATTAGGCGATTTGACCGTGTAAAAGTGTAATCGCATACATGGCCCGTGAAATCGAGGAGAGCCACATACACAGGATGGCACAGTTGAGGTATAGGGGAAAGGGGTGTGGGGTTTGGGGGGGGGGACTATATTCAGGAATATTTTAACTTGATTGGTAGAGGCCTTAGCCATTCGGGTTCACCCAAGTATTATGTTTGTGAGATTTACACAAAATATTGTAATCCCCTATTAAATTAATAAAAAGAAAAACCTCCTAAAAGCAGTGAACTTCACTTTTACTCTATGTACATATTTTAATAATATTAAAATAGCTCAATCATATAGCTTCAGATGAATAAAATAAATCATACTTAGTAATATTGTCATGAACTCTTATTTTATTTTTTAAATTTATAAAATAAGCATCCACGGCTTTTTACTCTAAAATAAATTTTAATCAAATCAATTTACGATGAATAATATCACCCTCAAATAAATATTTTAAATCACATAAAAATATTCACAATGTAACAACATAACATAATCGATTACTATATCGCCTGAATCCATAGTTACAACTCCTTAAATAAACTTAAAGGAATTAAAATTGAAATAAATATATTAAATGTTAGCAGAGTAATAAGCTAAATATTGAAAATAATTATTACCATGATACAAACTGTTGGTACTAAAGAAGTTAATCCCAGTGCAAATTCACAAACCCCTTCAGACTAATGATCTCTCGTTACACGAGTGTTCTTGTTTTTATTTGTGTTGAAAAATAATGTAACTAGGCCTATATTTTTTTAATGGCTCTACATAAAATAAAACAGCTGGCGGTGATTTTCAGGAGTCTAGTACAGGCAATTTTTAATTGATTTGTGTATTTTTTTAAAATGTGAGTGCAGGAGTAAAAGTGGAGATTAGCGAGTGTAAGATGGGGTAGAGTGGTGGTCAATCAACGTTTGCATGGGGCGGGAAAATCTTTAGCGCCGGCCCTGGTTAGAGAGAAACAGTTCTATATGGATAGGGTAGGGAATCCTCTCCTTTTTAATAGAGTTAACACAATACACATACTTGTACTTATATACTTACTCTTTGGCATTAAAAACTCAAAATTCACTGCCGCAATTACAAAAGTATGCCCCTTATCCCTATCTTGAACTAGTTCTGTCCAGTCCACCTCATTACACCCTATCTCTTTCAGGTCCATTCTAATGTTATCCTCCCATCTGCGTCTAGGTTTTCCCAATGGTCTCTTCCCATTGGGTTTGTAAGTCTATTTTGAACATGGTTCTAGACCAGGGGTGTCAAACATACGGCCCTCGGGTCAGATACCGTGGGTGCGTTTAAACCAGCCCTACCAGAGTTTTACTCAAAGTATTTGGGTGATAAATATCCCAAAATCAAAATGAATACAGCTAAAATACTATCAATGTGCGGAAGTAGATACATTTGTGAAATCGTTTTTCTCCCTTTTAAAATTGAGTAAACCCAGGTTAAGAAGATAGCTCACAGATGAACATTTACTAAGCACAATGAGGATTGTTTCAAGTCAAATTATCTCCCCAGACTTTGATAATTTAGTAAGTTGGAAGCGACGCCAGATTTACAATAAACAGTAGATGGGATAAATTACCATCCTTACTTTTATTTCAAATAAAAAATTTGAATTTTGAACTAAGTTTATTACTAGGCCTACTGTCTTTGTAATAACTATTTATTTTAGCAATTGTTTTTAAAATTGTAAATTGACAGATAAAATAGTTTTTAATTTGCCTTTGACATCCACATTAAAATAAAATATGTTTGTAGAAATCAGTGTACTTTAACAATGAAAAGGGTCGCGGGGAATAAAAGATTTTTGATTCTATACAAACATTTCAAATGTATAATATAATAATCCTATGTGCGGCCCGCAATACCTCCTTGATGATATAATGCGGCCCTCACACCTGTTTTAATTTGACACCCCTGTTCTAGATTCTCGCATTTGCATTGAATGTCCTGCCCACTGTAATATGAGAGACTTGATTATCCTAACAATGTCTCGTGATGAGTACAGGGTATGTAACTGATCATTATGTAACCTAGTTCACTCCCCAGTATCTTAATCCATTTTTGGACCAAATATCTTCCTAAGCACCTTATTTTTGAACATCCTACATTTATTTTCGTCATATAAGGTAAGAAACCAAGTTTTACACCAATAGAGAACAACCGGCTAAACTACTGTTTTGTATATTCTGAGATTTACATTCCTTGACAGCAGGAAAGATGTTAACAACTTAATGACCGAGTAAACCATGCACTTCCAAACTAATTATTTTCCCAATTTCCACTCTAATGTCGTTATTGCTAGTTAAAATGTTTCCTAAATATTTAAACTCATTAACCTTGTAAAATGCTATGTTGTTCACAGCGATCTCTAAATTATTGTCTTCACTCTGTGTTTTCTGTTTGATTATATGCGTAGTATTTTCAGCGTTCACTTCTAAACTTATGTGCTTACTAACCTCTAATCAAAATGTCCGCATTTCTTGTAACACCTTTCTTACTATTACTATCCAACAAATCTAAATAAACTGCATAAAATAATAGTAATAATAAAAAAAATCCCTTTATCGTATAGTGCTGGCCTACAGTCGCAAAATTTATAACAGGCCAGCAGAAAAGAAAAAATTATGATAAAACGACAACCAATTAATTAAATAAAAATGCAGATAAAGGGTAAACTGAGCTAATAACACTTTAATATACCAACTCTTCAATAAAACATTTTATAAACTTTTATTACGTTTTTAGATGTCTTAATAAATGTGATTAAAATGGCAGATATGTTTAGCTCATTGCTTTTACAATGCCCTTCACTGTTACCTATCCATGACGTAACAGAAAATAAAGATAGGATTTCCCATGTATATACAGCTCGCATTTACTCTACGAGTTTTCCACCTATAAAGATGTGAGACAAAAAAATATGTATTTAAAAAAAGTCTTACAACGTAGAAAATATTAATTTATATCTTGAAGAATTATTGTTTTGTACCTTTTTTTAAGAAAATGTTCACAACTCAGATTATTTGGAATTTTTTGAAAATATCTTGTAGAAATGTTTATGAAAGCATGTAATTAAAAAATGTCCTTTGAACAAATTTCCATATAAAGAGGAAACAAGAAACGTGTATTTATAAAATGATCTAAATAAATAATGTGTAGGAGAAATACTGAGACGAGACCTTAATGGTCTTGTGTATGAAGAAACGGAAGAGGGGATTATTTAAATAAACAATCAGACTAGGAGGGGTGACCCCATCATTAGCGCTATTTTATAGGTATTGATGTTATATGTTATCAAAAGTGACAGCTGTAAATCCCATGATTTGACATACGAATGCATGAATGATGATCTAGTAACATTTATAGCTATCCTATGAAAATTGCTCTGTAATCCTGACTCGGTATGCATGAGCTCGGACCCACCTAGATATTATTACTCATACAATTCTTGTCACGCTAGATAAGAACGTTTGAACTCACTGATTTACAGTTTTAGAATATATTATGTCCATCACCATGGATATTAACGGATTAACTTAATAGGTAGGGATAAATAAGGTAGCTTAGAAGGAGTACATACATATTAGCTTGGAAAGAGAATGGAAAAAACACATTGAAAAATCACATGTGGAAACAACCATCCCATTGCAGCCGGTTGAAATTAGAACCTTGACCTGCCGGTTACAAGCAAATACCAATCTATTGTGAGACCTATGCCTTAGAATTTGTGACCACCAAACTTAAGAGCCAGTAAAAATATCGACGTTTATGAGAAAAAGAATATTATATAGTATTTTTTTCTACGATATCATCCCACCCGGATGTCGCACTGATGAAAGAAAGGAAGAAAGAGAGAGAGAAATCGGATGAAAATGAGAGGAGGAATTTATGACCCTATCTCAACGACTGTCAATTATTGTCGGCTCAACCGTCGGGCATTTCCTCCGCAGAGGCGCGGGAAAGGTCACATGTTCGACTTTGCCAAGAAAAGCACACTTGTAATTAAACTAGGATTGCTAGAAAGGTCCTGTGGAGGTTGAGTAACATCCTCATATTTTAAGAAAAGGTAAGTGTCTATGTCAAAAAGGTTTACGACACAAAAAAACAACTCGTTAACTATTTTTCTAGGAATATTTATAGAAATATTGTTTTATAGACTGTACTATAGTTTGACGTCATTATATAACAAGCACAAGATCAAATAAAGACTGAATTGACCCGCTCCGATGGCCGTATGGTCTAAAAGGCACCACTCTCGCAATATACTGGTCTGTCGATGATGAGGAGATTGGGGCTCGAATACCAGTCGGGTGTAATGAGGGTGGTTTTTTTTCTAACTGGTTTTTAGCTCTTTCTCCACACAAAAAGGCGGGTACACTTCCTCTATATTCAACTTTCTTCATTCCTAACACATTACCGTTATTAATACATATGCGCATAGCCCGAACGGTTAGGAAGATACGTTGCTATAAATAAACAAAGATTGGAATGGTAACCAGCCCTAGTGAGCACATCAATAAAGGCTTCATAATCGTTTTGTATGGCTTACTGGTGGTGAGAGAGGTCGGGGTTCGAATCCTACCTCGTTATACTGAGGTTTTATTTCCTAAAGGGTTTCACAAGCTCCTTCTACGCTAATGCGAATACACTTCCTCTGAATTATACCTTACTCATCATACCCACATCTGTGGACACCTGGAATATTAATTGGAAAGCTCGTGTTTGTTTTTTTGTTTACCAGTGAAGAGAAGATTGGGGTTCGAATTCTTATAGGATGTTTTGATTTTTTTTTAACCTTAAATGATCTCTCAGTCTTCCTTCATGCAAATGCGAATACGTTTCCCCCTAGCGACACCTTTCTCATCTATATTCAATTTGTGTAATTAAATGTGTGTGGACCGGAAGGGCGTGGCACACCAAAATAAAATAAAAATCCAGAATCGTCAAAGTATTTGAAACAAAAAACTACATAAGAACTTACTTTATGTTGTAGTGTTTGTTCTTCTTTAATTAAGTTTAAATAAACCTCGTTAAATACTTGGCATTGAGTGATCCGGATTATTAATAGAATCGTGTATTGATTATTTATTAAAGAGTCAAGGACATCCACTCATATATTAATAAAAACACACGTGACGGCCTGTACGCAACGTTTCTTCGTCCGTATCTTCCACGCGTGCGCGTGCAAAACGTGAAGTTGTTTATTACAAAACATCCTGACATACTTCACACACATTAAGGCAGATACCGAAGTTAAGATGAAGTGTAAACATTTGTATACTATGGCCTTGTGTAACTTGGAATCTGAGTGGCTTAGAAGGTCGACCACAGATTTAGGAGAACATGGTTCGTTCCTTGGCGACGTGGGTTGTGTCATTTAGTTAAAGTTGGTTTTACTTAGAGTGAGTCGTGTTCTGATAGAATGTTATGTTTTAAAAGGTAAAATAATGTTACTAAAATAGATTAAGTGGTTTGCAAAGCTTCGAAAACTTTGATTTTGTTTTGAATAATCCTCAGCCTCGAAAAAAATAGATCTCTCTTCGACAATTGAGAAGCGATTCCAATAAACACATTTTTAGCTAATATATATATAGTTGTTGAATTTGTAGCATTCTGTACTGATGTATTCAATACACTAAACTAATATTTACATAATAAATATTTAAATTCATATGTTGTGAAAAAACTTAACTTATAAGCTTAAGCTTAAATATGTTAAAAGTAGGTATGTATAATTTTGCAATATAACATTTTCTAAATTATATTAAGGAATGTGAGTTAAGGGGAGTGTTTTTGTAGTTTTTATAGCAAAATATTTCTGGACAAAATTAATAAAATATTGCTCAGTACAAACATAAAGATTTTTTTTTTTCATATGATGATATTAACAGTGGTTGAATGCCATGGGCATAGCAATATTGACGAGAAATGTTTTATATGAAGAGAAAAGTTGTCATTATTGAATTCCAGGACATCATTAACATAATAAATTCAAGAACTGTTGAGGACACCATGTGAAGAAAATTCAACTCTTATTTTTGTACTGGAGGATTATTTAATTTCGTTTGACCAAAAAAAGTTTTATTTAAAACTGCAAAAACCCTTACCTTTTATCACATTCCCTACATCACCACCTTAAGAGTTTATCTCACAGCTAATTAACCAGGAAATTATAATAAAGATAACGTTCAGCCGGAAAACGTAACTAAGTGTGGTTTTTCTGCATTATTCACTCGACAAGGGCGAATTTAAGATCAGTTTATTAGTTTTTTTCTCTCTTTGAAATATTTACCTTTGAATGTTATTGTATTTAAAAATAGATATAGTGAAATAGTTTCACTAATTTCAATTTTACTGTTTTTCTAAAATATAATACAGGAAACCGCTATACAATATGATGCATTGTTTGAGTTGGATTACCCAAGTTAGGGCTATCCTTGGAGTGAGACGAGCTTTTAAACCTTATTTTCTAGATAATATAAAAACGCTATTTGTTCTGTTTGTTCACTGTAAATTTATTCAAACATATATTTGCAATATTTCGTTTTTATTAAAGCGAAAGAAGTTATTTGAAAATCACCGAAGAAAACAATAAGTTGATGTCTACCTTAAATGGCGTAAACCCAAATACGCCATCATGACTAAAACAAAACTGCTAAATTGTAAAACAATAAACTAAACCTAAAAGTGCTGAAATGGAAGCAGCGAGTAGTCATGAAGTGTTTCTGTGGAGATAAATGTGCGTCGGAGGCTGACTCGCCTCTTTGAAGGAGCAGTAGGCACGTAAGGCAAGGAGGAATCATTTGGAGAGAGGCTGGTAACACAGAAATTATTGAAGCCAATTTTTTTTTAATCTTTACTTTTAACAATAAGGCTACCTGCATTGGTGGGTAAGTAGATTAAATGTCAGAATAACGTATTATTGGGAGATAATGGTTCGAGTCCTAGCCGGTTGTACTAAGAGTTATTTTCTCCTAAATGGTTCCCCCTTCTCTCTCTTCGTGAAAATGTTGCTGCATTTACTTTAACTAGACCCCCATTATCTAGTGTAATTAGATGAGTATAGCGTGTTCGGGTAGTAAGACGTTGTGTCCCCAACAGCAAGGTTATCAACGACTTAATTTAAGGGGTATGGATGAGAAAGGTAACTTAGAGGAAGCGCACCCACATTAGCATGGTGAGGGGATGGTAAATGTGACATAAATTAACTTTTAATACGTCACATGGCCATGTCAGACCATTTTTAAAAACGTAGCATTTGAAGAAGACGAACATGATATTCCACGGGAAAAATCAAAATTAAAAACTATGTTTTGAGTCAGCCAAATGGGAGTATTTATCTTAAAATCAAGGATACATATGTGTATACAATTTAACTATTATTATACCCTTTATAGTTCATAAAAGCGTGATTCTATGTACATTTTTATTTTATTTATTTGGGGTATTTAACGTTCACTTTATGAACTGACTGGTTGAATAAGATCACGAGAATTTCTATGAGCTAGAGCGAAAGGGGCTAACACATTTACCTGGAAAGGTATTTTTACATACCTTCCAGGGTTCTTTTACATGCCACAATTGGCATGGGGACGATGGCTGTACTTCCCCTGCGAAGGAAGTTGTGCTACAGATTTTTATCGCTCAAGAAAAATTCGTCGATCTCAGCTGGTTTCGAACCAATGAACATCGGGTCCTGAGGTGAGCACTTTACCCCAAGACCACCGAGGTCGATGAT
>CABFWB010000075.1:154807-166353 GCA_902151455.1 Timema bartmani | reverse complement strand
TTTTTTTTTCCACAACGATTTACTACTGTCTTGGCAATGCACATTTAACTACACTAATGAGGTAAGGCTAAGGAAGGTATAATTTATAGTAGATGTTCCCGAATTTGGGTGGAGAGAGAACGGAAAACCCTTTATATTAAAAATCACTCTCAGTACACCCAGCTGGGGGTCGAACCCTGCCTGACCTTTGCTTTACCGTCAAGCCAGACTAGACGAGATTGACGTTTAATCTAAGCTTCTACCGATGCGGATCCTAATATTCTAAATTAATTAAATTTCGAGCAAGGCGAAGAATATTTTATTTCGGTTAAGCCTACTTTAACGGAGATGAATTCAGAAGTGTACTAAAAATTTGAACAAATGCTAACACACGAACTCCACTTGGAGATACTATTTTTCTAAACTGATTTATACGTTATTGCAAAATGAAACGCTCCGTATTTTTATGTGAAGCAATTCCTATAAATACACATTTAGTCATGTCCTTACAATCTAATTTAGAAGGTAGATCGACATAACTTATATCGTTGAAATACAAACAACATTTCTTCACTCAAAAGGGCTTCCTACGTAACCTTCCTGATAGAATATCTAGAACAATCTAATTTTTATATATAGAAACCTTTTTGACTGCTATAAAAGCTATTAAAACAATTTTTATATAATCATGTGTTAAGTCATGTGATCTGTAGCTGTCACTTTTGTGATGATATCAATCAATACCTATATGGACTCACTTCAGTGACCTAATGGTCTAAGGCGTCACTTTCATGTTAGACCATCGTGATGAAGAAGGGAAGATCGGGGTTCGAGTCTTAGTCGGGTCTACTTAAAGTGGATTTTCATTATATGTTTTCACACTCTCCTTCCACGCAAATTCGGGTATATTATCTTTAGAATGCTTCCTTACGCATCCTTATCCCATTATAGTAACTATCATATATGCGTATAACCTGAACAGGTAGTAAGACGCGGTGTTTAAAAAATCTATGAAATTATGCCAAAATTATAGTGTCAAAAAAAGTTTACATTCTCTAAAAGTTTCTTCCTACCAAAATTATGCTTCTGGTATACAATTAGGGTCTGAACCGGGCTAATTTTACGATTAAGGTTCATCTTACGCTCCAGAGCAAAACCGTTCTCACGATTTCGTGTTCAAAGGACAGATAGCAATCTGAGTTCAAGGTTCAGTGAGCAGTCATTTGACCTTGACGGTCTGAGAGAGAAATATAGTGGTAAGAAAAGGAACCACTCCTAACGTATGGACAAACTGGATACTTTTAGCGGGCTGCCCATGAATCGGGAGTACATACTTTTAAACTAGGCTGTAGAAGGCCTTTACCCCCCAACGTGGAGACCGTTGCGATGGTGGTTAGTGGCCCACCATAACCAATCAAACAAATCTGCGCAAATCACCGTTGCGCATCATGTGATCCCACACACTGTGCAAACAACAGTCTGAAGTGAGTGGCATCATGGGGTGGGCACTCTCATAGGACTAATATTGATCCCGTAAACTAGTTTGGGGCACTATCGCTAGGAGAATCTTGCAATTACGTCACAGAGAAATGCGCATGCGTGAAAGTGAAATTCATACAAAAGGAAGTGTCAAGTCTATGTGAAGTTCACCATTACTGTTTTGTCAGCAATTTGCCGTTTATTTTAAAGAAGGAGTTTAGCTATATTTTCTAGATTTTACATTTTATAACGTGGTTTATTTACAAAATAATGGATTCAGTTAGGGCCTACATTTGATTGAATTTTATATAATAATTGATTAATTAATATTCTGCAATAGAGAATGCGTTTTGTTCCAAGTGTAACGTCCCACTTCGAATCTTTTAGTTCACGGCACTAACGTTGCGAGCGCTAGCGATGTGGTTTCTACTTGCAAACATTAGCGTGGCGTTTCTATACTTATCCCTTTTCTATGAGTGTAATTTAGGGAAGGGTGTTAAATACAGCTGACTTAGTCATACTCAGAAACAGAGAATATGGAATTTCTGGAATTCTTTCAACAAGTTCGTCACAGCCCACGTTCACCCAATTGCGGCTCTTACACACTAGCGTTCAACCTTCAAAAATCTATAAGATCACGGCATAATTTTTTTTTTTTAATACTGTACTTTCTCCAAGAATGTTGGCGCTATCATAGAACGAAGTGTACTCTATGAAAGCCGAACCTCAAATGACCAGAAATAGCACTCAAACAGGCACACGTATGGAACAAACTGTTGCGCAATACTGTGCGCTGTACAAACATTTCAAATATGTTTTGTTTTTTCAAAATGTTGTACAAAACCTCAAACAAACCAAATTATTTGATAGTGTATGTGGGCTCTTTTAGACGTGTTCAGACTGGCAGGAGACAGGCGGGCTACGTTGTGCAGGCAGTACAGCGCTCCAATCCGTGGTGGTGGTAAGGTGCTACAGGTCAAGTCTGACCATTGCCAATTTCACTTGTTTTCTATTTCCATAATTCACAATGATTACTGAGAAAATGTACTAGAATTGTGAAATTAAATATGTTTTACTTTCGTGTTTACCCACCCTGAAAATAGAAATGTTAAAATTTTCTTGCACATCTTTAGTTTTTAAGATCCCTAAGCTTTACCTTATCATGTATACTTTCTTACTCTATGTATGGCATTAGGTACTAGAAAGTTCATTACCGCACTTAGAAAAAGTATTCCACCCATCCCTATCTTGAGCTAGTTATATCCAGTCCACCTCATTAAAACCTATCTCTTTCGGCTCCATTCTAATGTGTATTCTCCCATCTTCATCTAGGTTTTCCCAATGGTCTCTTACTATTGATTTGGTCAGTCAATATCTTAAACACGGTTATAGGATCTCCCATTCGTGTTGCATGTCCTGCCCACGGTAGCTTGCAAGATTTGATGAGCTACATAACCTGTGCGTAGACATAGTTAGGGTATAATAGTTCCTTTATAAAGTAAATTAACTGGCCTACTGCTCATCTTTATGCATTAATGCTGTAAGAAGTGACGCATCCTCTTCTTGATGCGTTTGATTTTGATCCGTTATCTTTAAAGAACGCGATGTATTTGTAGGCGTAGGCAGATATGTCTTGAACTACGAACGGCTCACTTTAGTGCGTGGGGTTGTTATACATACTGATATCCGCACCGTGTTGGTGGGTGGGAACCTTAATGGTTTTCAGTTATTAGGATACTCGTATACAGCATCACTATCCGTAAACTGGATAAAATGTTGGCGCTCCGTCTAACCTTTATCGGAACACTTTCCTCACTGTGCTCCATCCGGTTCGGTTACGGTTTTTAACGAGACTATTTATCATATTAAACTTCTAGCTCGAGCTCGACCAAGGAGTTAAACCACAAAAAAAAAATCAATCAATCCGGCTTTTTTTTTATAGACTCAATCCAAGCTCAGGATAGGCAGAAAATCCAAGCTAGCATTGTGACGTCACGGAAGTGTCTTACTTGCCACTCCTCCGCGTGTTCCTCCGTGACGTCACGAAGCAGTCACGGCCACTTGAAGCCCACATTACATACAGAACGTAAACAGTTCGCGCGTCACAATGAGTACACGCTAGGTTGAGAGTTGTGGTACTGCGTTGGCCGTTTATTTTATTTAGGGATTAGCGAGCTCTTTATAAACACAGGATGTCACCTACACGCGCGACTTAACAATTAATTCAAATAGAAGAACACTTGCTACCGGACACACTTCCCTAGCACAAGTAGGTGTAGTATAGTCGGTTTGCCATATAAATAGCCCTTTAAAATATGTAAAAACTAGATACAGAGTAGCCAACATTGATTAGAAAAAAAAGTTCCTGTAGTTGCATTACAACTGTCAAACGTGACATTTCCAAAGCTCCTTAGTTGATGTATGAATTTATCATCTATATAGTTAGTTTGGTTTAGTAATTCTTCTCAAGACAATCAGACTATATTAATTAACTAACTGAAGAAATCCATAGCCAAAATACATATATTTTTTTTCACTGGAGGGGATCTAGCTATACCAGTAATAATGATAACAATAATAATAATATTGCGCGTCCGTGCTACATCAATCGTAGCCAGTAGTGGAAAGATTAACCAGTATTAACGTACCGTTGCCCAGGCGTCACCCGAATATATTAACTGTACATACTTTCCGTGGAGGCTCTTTCCATGTCCCGATAAAATGAGTTGATGGTGATCGTGAGTATGGGGGTGTGGAGCCAGCTGAAACAAACCTAACGCAAGACTAATTAACCAAACCCTGGTGATCGTTCAGAAAAAATACCCAAAGTACCAGCCAAGAATCGAACCCGGGAACCCTATTTTCGTAGTTTTATGCACTGCCCACTACACCATGGGGGCCGGTTAGCTATACCAGTAATCAACTCGGACGAGTCTTGGCATCAGTCCCCTATCAAACATTTTATTTAATGTGGTTCGCCAACTGGGTTCGCTTGAACCTGGGACCTCGTATTAAGAGAGCCAAGAAGCACTCGTATCCTATCTTTCATTTTATCACCGCGTGAATATCTGATTTGGACTTGAATGGGAGTCAAACCAAATTCTCGCAGGTTAGTAATCGTCTGAAACGACCTTACAAATTTTGAGGCCTCTTTGACTTATCTCCAGCCAGTGTGCTGGCTATCAGTGACTTATCCTGGATTAATATTAGGACAGGCCCAGCAATCCACATCGGTGGTCACAAAAGTAAAGGTGTCAGTTCGGTATTATCTGGTTTGACTTTGATAGGGAGGTCAGATTTTTACTAACTGGTCTCTCACCCTCTCTCCTCATGAATACGGATGCATTTATTCTATAGTTCTAGCTTTATCATTCCTATCCTCTTAGTGTAACGCTCGTCACTGTTGTAATGGTCTAAACTAAAGCTTCACTCTCACAACAGGCTGAACTGCCACTTTCCTAAATTTTTTTCCAGTCTCCCTCAACGCAAATACTGGTATGATTGCTCTAAACTAAACCTTCCTCATCCCTAATATATTAGTATAGTTAGTAAATATGCGTACAAGCCGAACGGATAGTAAGACGTGGTGCTAATTTTTTTAAATTGGTGTAGATGGATG
The DNA here is from genome assembly GCA_902151455.1 of Timema bartmani. Classification (NCBI taxonomy): domain Eukaryota; kingdom Metazoa; phylum Arthropoda; class Insecta; order Phasmatodea; family Timematidae; genus Timema; species Timema bartmani. The sequence goes on along the minus strand of CABFWB010000075.1, from coordinate 161,276 downwards.
GGTAGTAAGAAGCATAGCACGTGAAATAAACTCAGACCCTAGAGGCCTACATTGTCCATTTGTTACCTAATGTAAAAAATATAAAATATTTTTCTAATTGATAAATTACGACCCTTATCAGCAATTAAATTTTCATGAGTAACGTTATCATAATCTCCAAAAATACGGGGCTATTATAAAGTTATTTAAAAAAGAATGAACAAAAAAGGGACCCTTGAATATCATTCAATAGAATATATGGTATAAATATATTTTTTTTTCAATATATTTTTCGATACAAATAAGATTATTAAAGTTCAATTTTCATAAGAAGAGACTAATCTGATATCTAGAAAAATGTCTAGATCTATTTTTATGTATCCATGAAAGGCATGTGGTATACAATTTTAAATTTTGATAGATAATGTAAATACCTATAAAATACTTCTAGAAATATTAAAAAGTTCTAAATATGTTGTCCGCAAAATGTATGTTTGTATATTTTTAAAAGGCTCTTTCTATTAAAATCGGACTGTAGGCTATGTCCTGTTTTATTTAGCAAGAGAAGATGAATTAATATTGTTCCTAATACAACGAAATGGGAAGTAAAAACATCTATATAGAGTGATATTATTAAGTATAAAATCACCCCACACTCGTTAAACTAAGTTGATTCCTGAAACCGGGTCAAACCAGACTTGTGTGTAGAACTTTGCCTCCCTCCACAATCCATTTAGTCACTCTGCAGAGCTTCGAGCTTGGTATATTAGCATTCCCTCTCGACTTAGCTGAGCTGGATTATACTTGGCGGGGTTTTTTTTTTACGAGGAGGGGGTGAAGGAAACTAGTGAGTTCCACATCACGAGGAACACAGCCAGCTTGTTTCCTTGCCTCAGCCGATCTCTGTCTGCGCAGGCGCGACCCAGAGAAACTGCTCGTGCTACATTATTTAATCATATGTCGAGGAAAAGCTAAACTCAGAACAAGAGGGGGATAGTCCAATGTTAGCAGAAAGGGCCTTTTAGAAAATACAAAGATTTTTTGTCATCAAAATTTTACTAAGTAGAGCTTTTAACTTTTCTAGCTGTCAAATAAGGCCCCTCCTATGCAAACTTGACTATTCCTTCAATTATCACATTTACCTACTTCGTTGGCCGCATGGTCTTAGCTCAGCCCTCGCAGTAGACTAGACTTGCCGATGATGGGGAGATCGGAGTTTTTTCTTTCTAAATGGTTTACCTCTCAACTCAACCTTCTTCATCCCTAACACATTAGCGTGATCACGAACCGATGAAAACGAACGGACAAAGGCGTCAGTCTCATTCCGTCGAGGTGATCGGGATCTGTATTATATATATATATAGCCTTGTGTGCAAAGGGTGTTTTTACCAACATTATTCATCCCTCTTCCTCCACGAAAATGAGGGTACATTTATTCTGAGTTCTGCCTTACTCATCCATACCCCATTAGTGTAAATATGTGAATATTCCGGGTGGTTGTAAGACGTAGAGCACCAAAAAAATTGTTAAAAAACCACAACACAATCATCTGAAATTATTTTTATGCCGACCAATTATAAACACGTCTGCTATATCACGCTAGGGCCCATCAAACGTGTTTTTTTGCAGTTTTTATAGCAAAACTTTTTTTTTGCCATGCTAAATAAAATATTACTCCTGTAGAAATATAGAGTTTAATTTTCTCCACATGATGATATAAAACGTTATTAAATATCTGTAATGACCATAGTGACATTAGATGAGAAACTTTTTAAATAAAGAGAAAAAGTTATCATTAAATTTTAGGAAGAACCTGGACAGATATTCACGAACTGTTGACATCACCGTGTGAAAAAAAAATTTAAACCCTTATGTTTCTAGTAGAGAAATATTTTATTTATTTTAGCTAAAAACAGTTTTGCTATAAAAACTGCAAAAACACTACCCTTAACTCGAGTTACCTACACCCCCACCTTAAGACCATGCGGCCACCGAAGCGAGTTGTTCTCGATCGGCACTTAAGTCCACTATCGTAGATGTGCGTCATTTAAATGTGTTAAACTGCAAAAAATATCTATTCCCACCTGCACAAAAGCTTTTTTTTAAAAGAAAAGACAGCGATCTACATTTATACAAAATTTGGCACCGATTAAACTTTATATTGATGTCAAAAAAAAAAAAGTAAAAGAAGTTATCCCTTTGCAGTTGTCCGTTGTTTTGTACGGTGTATGTATGGATGGAAACACAACAGGTTATAAATTTCAATAAACAGAGATAAACCTTTTTTTTGGTTAAGTAGCTTTGTCTTCTATCAAAATACAACCCTTTTGAAATGGATCCCATCTAGACAATCCGAAGTTGTATTTGTCTCCAAAAATCTAATTCCAAACAATAATAAATCAACAAAAGTGGTGTGTAATGTTGGTTATACTAAGAATTTTTGATTAATTTTTTTTTGTACGCCCGTTTTGACTATTAACATATCAACACTATTGGCGTAGGATAAGAAACTTAGTTCAAGTGTATCCACATTTGCGTGAAGAGCTAGAAAAAGTAATAACCCATTTATATAAAACCACCGTCATTAAACTAGACTGGGGTTTGAATCCCAATTCCCCGTCAGATTTAATCCAGTTCATTGCGAGAGTGGCCCCTTAAACCATGTGCCCAAAGATACGAGTTAAGTTTGTTGACTTTACAAATTAAAAGAAGGTGCAAACAAATTTAGATTGGTGACTTACTATAAGATAAAGGGTAACTCTTTTGAAACATTAATTTATTTAGATTATCTTCTTATTTCTGAATGATATGTAGCTACTGGGCTTGTAATGTTGAAATTTTAAAAAGTTTTGATAGAAGTATCCTTTTTGAAAAAAATGACTATTTCAATATGATTAAGCAATAAATAGATACTCAAATAGTGGCGTAATTAATAAGAGAGGTGACCATCAAATTATAACGTCATCTATAGTCCTATTATCTTATCTGTATTGCTATTATTTCGCTTCGTTGAGATCAAAATCATTTTTGCGAGTATAAAATTAGATATTTTATCCTAATCATTGTTATTAAGTGCTTTTTAAAAATCATAAAAAGTATAGCACGAACTTTTAACATAAAATAAACACTACAGATTTTCGAATAAAGAAAAGTTTACCGTCTTAAGGTGCGTTCTCAAGCTGCGACAGATATCTGTGAATGCGGCTGGAGTCGCATCACTGGTGGAGTGGGCAGTGTTTGCAGCTAGAGCCGCAGTGACAGTGGTATAGTTGTAGCGAGATTGCATATTTATTATTGAATTTTGTATGTTAATATACTTAAAAAAATATTTCAACAACAAAAACTGGATGTGCCTATAGCCCACTCGCAGGATGTGGTGTTATGTGAGTTAATATCCCAACATCCATGCATGTATGATTTAAAACATCCGAAGTACTAGGACATCCATACATATGTTCACCTTCTGTAATTTCCTTCCGCTGTTAAACCCCATTAAAATTATTTCGTCAACATATTTTTTCTCCTTCAAAATATCCAAAAAAATTCTGTCACTTTGATCATCTGTACTTTCATCCAACTCGAAATCGACTGCGGCTGTAGCCACTTCTTGGAAAACATTCCATGTGACTGTCGAATGTGGTTAGTGTCATTACGGTCTGTTGCGGCCATAGTTGTGTGACTCCAGCCGCAGTCGCAGGTAACTGTCGAAGCTTGCACAACGCGCCTTTAGGTATTATTTGTTTTAAATATAATATTTTTAGGCCTACACTGATTGCTGATAACACAGTATCACCTACAAATCTGGCCGGTCTCTTTGTCTAATGATCAGCTTTACTGGATACTAATCTAGCGATACCAGCTTCAATTCCCGGCTGTACTATAGTGATTTTTCCCAAAGGGGATTTTTTTTAACACCACGTCTTACTACTCGTTCGAGCTATACGCTTATTTACTAATTACGCTAATGGTTTTAGGGATGAGGAGTGTTATATTTGTTTGGAGGGAGAGTGCATTTTTTTTAAAAAACCACCCTCAGTACACCCGACCTCAAATTAAATAACCACATAAGGTAGACCCCCTCCCACTCTCCCCCCACCCCATCTTTTACAAATAAATATCTTGATATGAACCTGCAACTTTAAGATCTTTTTTACTTTCTTGCTATCTTACAGGTATAGAAAGTATTGTGATCGTCAAAAAAATCGAACTCAAGATATTGATGAATCTCGACGTTTCATGACACCCCGAATCCGAAAAAGTAGTTTTTGAATTTCCGTCTGTCTGACTGTTTGTCTGTCTGTACCTCCAACTAGAGCCTAAACTATTTTACTAATCTGACTGAAACTTGGTAGCTAGGATTTTCATAAGGTTGCCCCGAGGGATTTTTGGAATTGGATATCTAACCCTAAAATTAGGGGTAGTTTACTAAAGAGCAAAAAGAGAAAAAGACAATTTTCTCAAAATCAGCTCTAACAATTTTGATTAAATTTAGTTTCATAACATTTATAAATATTCCAAACAAAATGGCTACCCTCAATATTTCGGCAAAATGACTTTAAGGGCTCCGGTCTGATGCGTAAACTCTCATTTTTTTAAATCATATCTCTGAAACTATTTGAGATATGAAATTACTTATCATTACAAATATGTAGATCTATTTATAATACAAATATTTTGTTCGAAGCATATTTTTATAAAACCAATAACTTTCAAGCTATAAGCAAATATTTATATTTTTATTATTATTATTAACACTGACTAGTGATTAAATGACATCTGTAACGTAAACATGGACACATTCAGATATGTCATTAATAATAATAATAATATTAATAATAATAATAATAATAATAATAATAATACTTATCACCACGTCTTACTATCCGTTCGGGTTATACGCTTAAGTAGGCCTACTAATTACGCTAATGGATTAGGAATTGACAAGGTTGAATTTAGAGGAAGTTAACCCGCATCTGCGTGGAAGGAGAGTGTAAAACTATTTAGGAAAAACCACCCCAGTTCACCCAACTGAGATTCGAACCTAGATCTTCCCGTCATCGGCAGTCTACTCTACTGCAAGAGTAGCGCCTTAGACCATGGGGCCACCAAGGCGGGTCCGGAGGGGAATTGTTCCAATGGCTGCCGATACATCAACTGGCACCACATAATCATCTTATCGGGGCGAAGTATAATTGCACCAACATGGCGACCCAGCCTCGGAAGATTGTTAAATATCCGTCACTGTCAGTAGAATACTAGGAATGTATGGCCAACAAACACTGGTGGCATACGCTAAAAAAAACCCTACAAATCTAAACTTTTTAAAGTGAATAGGCTGCAAACTTAGTGGCATATGCCAAATAGGAAAACATTGATACTGGCTCTAGATCAAAATCACACGTAGCAGTGATCACGCAGAGAAAGTCGTCAGTCTCATCTTGTTTGATTTTAAGGGTATGGGGAAGTGGAGGTTAGAATACCATATACATAGTCATATTGGCCTATATGGTTTATCACTCTCCTTCCAAGCAAATATGAGTAGACCTTCTCTAAATGCTACTTACCTCATTATGTAAATATAGGAATACTCCTTACGGGTGGTAAAATACAGAGCACGATAATCTAAACAAATTCTTCTGGCAAATAATGGTTTTTAACCTTATTCGGGTAACTGTAGATATATATATATATTTTTGTTAATACTAAAGCCAGTACGGTACTGCGAAATTCGCTAAATCTGTAAACTCCAAGTCACCACTGAAAGACAAATCTAATACAAAACGGCAAAAATATTATAATGAGGTTTTCTTGCAGTGCGTCTTACTACCCGTCAGGGCTATTCCCATGTGATATCTTAGTATCAGTAATGGGGTAGAGATGAGAATGGTATAAAATAGAGTAAATATACTCGTATTTGCGTTGAGAGATAATGGAGTGGGTGACAACATCCTCAGTACACTCAGCTGAGATTCGAACTCCAACTTCCCGTCACCAATGAACTAGACTAGAGGATCTACCTACCTCGGTGGCGTAGTTATCTAACGCGCTAGATTCGTGTCAAGCTAGACTGCCGAGGATGGAGAGATCGAGTTTCGAATCTCGGTCATGTGCACCGGGGGTAGTTTTTCCTAATTGGTTTTCCACTTTCCCTCCACGCAAATGCGGGTTCACTTCCTATAAATCCAATCTTACCAATTCCAAATCCATTAGCGTAATTAGTACTTAAGCGTATAACCCGAACGGATAGTAAGACGCGGTGATACGTATTATTATTATTTATAATGACATACCTGAATGTGTCCATGTTTACGTTACAGATGTCATTTAATCACTACAGTAGCCCCATGGCTTCTTTGGTGCTGAGTGACAGCTCACAGCTGACAGCTGACGGCTTTGAAAAGTTACCAGACCAAATTATGTATCCCTACGCCGAACTATATGATCTGCAAAACCATGTGTTTAACAGCTGTCACTTCTGAAAGTCAAAATT
>CABFWB010000075.1:131413-154600 GCA_902151455.1 Timema bartmani | reverse complement strand
TGGAGGAGGTCTACCTGCTGTGGTTAGTGAATTCCTCTAATTGGAGATGGGAACGAATTATTCTAACATGAAATCCCTATTAAAAAAATTAGAATGTTTTAAAACCTAATCGAGGATGCAAATGTTATGATTTTTAAGAGATCCCAATAAGCTACGGTTCAAGTTTCATAGGAAATAACCTTACATGAGCTCTTGAAAAGCTACTAGAAATACTTTTACGTATTCATATATCAAGTCATGTGATCTTCGCTGTCACTCTTGATATATATATTATTCATAACTATAGAATAATATCATAATTGACCGCAAAACGATATGTTTGTATGTTCTAAAAGTAGCTTCCTACCAAAATTATCCTATACTAGTCAAGGCACTGAGGAAGAATTAAAAAAAACTTATTAATAATGCTTCCGGGAGGTTTTGAACACAGCAAAACACATCTCCCTGTTACGACCCTATGACATTTAATCCGTGTGACCACAATTGCAGGCAAATAATGAGGAATTAATTAAACTATTAAGTAAAAAAAATATGTATTTTCTTAGACTAAAATCAGTGTTTGGCCACCGTCAGAGTGTGGACAGTGTTTTCGTATAGTTCTTGGTGGGATTATCTGCTTTCTCATATAATTAGGGTGACCATACCTACTGTTTTTTGCATGACAATACCGGGTTTTAGGGTGATGGCATTGTGCACGCACAGATACTGGTTTTTAACCAAGTACTTCTAAAAGTACTTCTTTTTGAAGTTATACAAAATTATAATTTGTATTGAACAGCGCTTGCGGAATAAACTTCCCTCTTGAGGATTTTTTTTAGAGGTTTTCCCTCAAAATTACTTACTCGTGAAATGACAATTTATTAAAGTTTCTATATATGTGTTGCATAAAAAATTCCATGCAAATGAAAGAAAGTATACACTAAATTTTGTAAGTTAGTTCTTAAAGGTATTTTTTCCTACCAGAATTCTACTTAATAAAGAAATGAGAACTTTCATAACAAACTTTCTAACAAAATCAGTGTTTACCAACGTTTTACTTTTCCATGAAATGAATCTCTCAACTATATCTCTTGATACGACCTATTATTTTTTTTCCTGGAGTTGTTTTGCTTTTAATGTTAAGAGATTTATTATTAGGGATTATGTACTGAAGTAATAATTTGAAGTGATTAGCAACCAACATCCTAAATTTATTTATAGTCAATAAAGAATGTAAAAAATTAGTAAAATGTATTTATGTTTCTGTACAAACAGAGCTTTCCTTAACATTGATACTTGTTTCTTAGAATTGACGATAAAACTAATGGCCCCTTAGATATTATTTGACTTGAGGTAAATCAGTGTTACCTTGAATTATCAATGAAAAGGGAGTTTTAATAAAAAGTTTTGTGCTTCGACTATTTTTTTTCTATTTCTCACTATTATTTTTCGTCTATATGTTCCATTTCTCTTTTCTTTTTTAGCATGCATATACATGGCATGCTTTATATAGTTTTTGTCCTGCGTTTTCTAAAAAAAAATAATAAAAAATTACCATACTTACATCGCTGAACTTATCACAAGACCAGGGATCAGAAATGACATAGTGTTGTTCTTTGTAAATACAGTTAATTTATCTCAGGAGTATTTTTACTGTGCGAGTATTTTTTTTTTAAGAAAGTGAGAGTTTCATAAACAGACTTTAGCACATTAATTTTCTTGCAATCAAAAGAGCGGCTTGTGACCCTTTGTACAGAGCGTCATAGAAATAAAAAAATATTGTCTTATCTGCTGAAAGCCACTATCTTGCTCCAATGAGTGATGCGAGAAAGTTTAATATCCAAGATACCCGCATTGATGTCCACGCAGGATAAGCCGTCTGGTATGTTTTACTGTTGACGTGGAGGTTGGAGAGCGAATCCTAGCAGGGCTTGATGAGGATAGGTTTTCCTAAAAGTTTTCTCTCTATCTATCTCTCTCCACATACGAAAATAAATAAAGAATACATTAAAAAAAGGTGGCAGTACACAATTCTGTACCCATTTATAGTAATATCTTGAAATGTTACCACCCACGTCGGTGGCCACGCAGCCTAAATGTCAGACTCATATAATCTGTTTTTTTTGGTGATGGGGATGTCGGGTGTGCTGAGGATGGCTTTAAATAGATGGTTTCCCACTCTCCCTCCACGCAAATTCAAGTGTATATCCTCTAATATCTACCTCACTGGCGTAGTTAACGACATACGTATAGCCTGAACGGGTACTAAGACGTGTGAGAAAAAATAATAATTCAAAAACCTTACTTTTCTTTTCTACTGTTTAAAAAATCGTGATTCTGCAAATATTTTCTTCTCCTTTAGTTATTATAAAATTGTACACTGTTATTTATAAAAGTAATGTCACCGGTTGCTCTTTATAGTTGTGAAACTTGGTTTATTACCTTAAATGACGAGAAGAAATGTAGGATGCTCGGAAACAAAGCATTTAGGAAAATATTTAGTCCAAAGAAGGATGAATATAGTGAAGATAGGAGGAGTTTGAATAATGGGGAGCTACATACCTTGTACTCATCACAAGATGTTGTTAGGGTAATACATTCTCAAAGATTAGGGTGGGCAGGACATGCAGTGCGAATGGGAGAATCTAGAATTGTGTTTATGGTACTGACTGTTAAACCCAGTGGGATGAGACCATTGGGAGGACCTAGACGCAGATGGGAGGATAACATGAGAATGGACCTGAAAGAGATAGGGTGTAATGAGGTGGATTTTCAGAATATGATATCTAGATGGAGAATTCCTTGCTAAAATCATAAATAATAGCTTCGGATATTTGATTCTTAAATATACACTCCCTTACAATTATAATAATTGTACAAGTGGCAGCATTAAGCCAACTACCTAGTCAGAGGTGGCTGCGTTATCTGATAGCTCGTGATCTTAATAAAATCACACATTTGTAGCTGACAATTTCCGCACGTCCATCACAGACTCTGCTTTAAAATATGAGTGAAGAATGACCCTGAGCACGGGACGATTCCTGGATAGCTCAGTGGTTAGATCAGTGGCGTGACAAGCCAAACGTCCCGGGTTATATTCCCGTGTCAAGGTGTCATTTTTAAATTTTCAGAATAATGAGATGGATTGGATATACCTAGCTCAAGACAATGATAGATTGTAATGAGGTGGACTGACTAGACCTAGCTCAAGATAAGGAATAGGTTGTAATGAGGTGGACTGGATTGAGCTAGCTCAATACAAAGATAAGGCATTGTTACTCGGAGCCGACCCACTCCGCACCGCACTTCATTAAACCAAGTATAAGATTATTGCAACTAAAAAAGAAAACCATTTTTATATTATTTATAGACTGAGTTCTATTACAAAATAAGTTTGTATTTTTACTCGCATAGGTTTTCACTTATTTTCATAAAATTAAGTTAGCTATTAATTACGAAGAATAATTGTTTAAGTTACCTAATAATTAAGAAGAAGAATGTTTGTTGTTCAATAAGTTGTTCTATATAATATTGTTTATCTTGTACGTAATGTTGGAAACAATGACTACAGCGTCACACGTGCAAGGGTTGTGAAAGAAATGCCTATCACTGTTTTGTCCATCTTTACAGTGCTAGTGGTTAGCGTGAAAACAAAGTTTGGAAGCTCCCGAACATTTATTTCCGGTGGTAGGTGGCTACACGGTCCGCACCGCACCGCAAAAGTGCGGAGAAATGATCTCTCGACGATTCGTCCAAGCCGGTGCGGTGCGGTGCGGATTCGTGTAGCCACTTGCATTTAAAAACATGGATAGCATTCTACCGGGAAAATGCGGTGCGGTGCGGCTCCGTGTAGTTGGTCCTTTAAGAGTGTAACGAAGGAGACCGGATAGAACTAGCTCAATACATGGATAGGATGTAATGAGCTGGACTGGATAGAACTATCTCAAGATAGGGATAGGTAGCGTAATTTTGCAAGTGTGACAATTAACTTTTGAGCGCCCAATGCCATGGAATAAGTAAGCAATTTTGGCAGGTACAGTCGTGTTTCAGTCTAAATTACAATTAATTCACCCGGCCTCTTTTTGTGACCAACACTGTACTACATAAAGATTTACATTACTGTATCTTTAAATTAGACGTCCATACAGAAACACACAAGTAAAACCTCTATGGGATTAAATTTAGCTTTAAATTTTAGATTGTTAATTGGGGGTTTATTTTAAGGTGATTTACTATATGGCTACTATTTATTACATCGAATTTCAATAAATTTGCCCTTCTCTATATTTAAAATTTCAAGACGTACAGATCAGTGTTAAAGTTGCAAATATGTGTTCGATTTGGTGTAAGTATATTTATTTGAAGGAAACTCGAAACTATTTAACTATTCGCCCACTTCAATTTAAAAATTTTACTATAGCTTGCTAAAAATGTTTAAAATATGAAGGACGAAACAGATGTAGCTACAACCTAATTTTAATAGGAAGAGCCTTTTAGAAAATATAAACATAATTATTTGCGGTCAACATTGATAGTATTACACTATGTCATTAGTGTTATTATATAGGCATTAATATATTCAACGTGTAACTCGATTGGGTGGTAAGACGCGGTGCTAAAAATATCAAAAGATTTACCTGCAGATCACAAGAGCTAGTCATTTTTATAAATATTAGATAAGGATTTTCCTCTGAAAATTGGACTGTGGTTTCACGTGTGTAAATAGAGTAATTAAAGCTCCCACACGAAATATCCACAGACAAATAAATAAAATTTAGGAGGAAGCAGTCAAGTTAATTTGGTTTCATCGACTACTATTCAAGGATAATTTGAAGTTCTAAGGAAAGAAATTACATTACATGTTTTGTAGAGTAAGATTATGGTAGTATAATTAATTATTTTCTGCGATGAAACGTGTTGAAAGTATGATCATATATTGGATATGAGTGTATACGATAAACCACAGGCTTAGCCGCATATATGATTTATTATGTATTACATTTGTGACCCTCAAATTCTTATAGTCTGGTTTCTTAGTGATGGAGAGGTTAAGGTTCGAATCACTGCAAGTTTTCCTTTCTCCTTGAAAATGCAGCTACACATTCTCTAAAATGTTACCCATCCCATATATACACCACTAGGGCTATTAAATTTGGATGACTGGTCAGGTGATATAGGTGGTGTGAAAAACAAATAAATTATTATATGTATAATATTATATATATATATATAATAGGTAAATAACATATATCCTAGATTTAATTTGATAAGCCCGTTTCCAGTAATAGAAATTACGAGGAAATGGCTGAACAGATTTTGACAAACAACTTCTCATTTTAAAGGATAGATGTCCAGGATGTCGGGTAAAATGTTAGTTTCCAAATAAAATCTCATTTTCCCAGAGACTTTTCAGCTGTTTATTCTTTGCTTACATCACCATAGAAACCCAGATTTGTGCAACTATACAATATTCTATAGTCTATATCTAAAACAAATATAATAAATTACATCCAAAATATGTATTTTTTCCCCTCTGTGTATGGGCCTATATCTACAAACACAGTGCCTTCATATATGTATATATATATATATATATATGTATATATATATATATGTGTGTGTGTGTGTGTGTGTAATTATTGTTATTAGCACCACGACTTAGTAACGCAAATGTATAATGGTAGGGTGATTGTGAGATGAAATGGAGGACCTACAATTTAACGTAGGATCCGAACCACGGTGGAGGCTTGACATTCCTCACATTCACAAGTTGTGATTAATACACGTCTTGTCAGAGGTGAAGGAAGGGTTTGGCAATCAGATAAATCTTTGCCGGGACCGAGGATTGAACCCCGGACCCCTAACACAGAAGTCTGACATCTTACCCCTAGACCGCCAGGTCACGGGTCTGTGTAGTAATAAGCACAAGGGAAAAATGGAAAAAACACATTACACACATTTTCCGGGACAACAACTTTTTTATCTCAAACCTCATAAGGACCTAAGCAAATATTATTATTATAATTATAATATGTTTATTATTATTATTATTATTATTATTATTACTATACGTTTTAACCAAAATCTTAAGTACATTAGAAAAGTATCATAATTGTGTAACAGATGGCAGCCTCAATTTGAGCTAAAATTGGACTTTCTTCCTATTTCCCCTGTGCCCAAGTCAAATATATATATATATAATTATTATTATTATATTAAATATATATATATTAAACTTTAAGTACCCCTTAAGATATCTTCACATACCCCCGGGGGTACACGTAGCCCAGATTGAAAAGCATTACCTCAGACTATGCGACCACCGAAGCGGGTCTCGATCCTTATTGTTAACGGTGATAGTTTATTCTACTCTAACAACTTTTTTTGTATTGTTCAGAGATCGAGTCCTATACCCCCATCATTTGGTTCCCATACCCCTAAGATCTATGTGTACCCCCGAATAAGAACCCTTGCATTAGACCATGCAACCACCAATGCGAGCGGCAGTTTTAACTAAAATTTTTTATCAGGTTATGGCCTTGTACACAATGTTACCGAAGCTATTATTTTTGGAATTTTTTTTTCAATTGTGAATTTTAGGGGTAGATTTTAATGTGTGTAATGCTGCCCACAGCAGAAACTTGGACTCTCAGGAAGATGTAAAATAAAGACTTGGAGAGCTTTGAAATGTGGTGCTGGAGAAAACTTTAGAAAATCAGGTGGACAGACAGGTTGATAAATGAAGAAGTCCTAAGAAGAGTGAGTGAGAAGAGAAATATTTTGGATGCTATTCTTCAGTAAAAAGCAAACTGGGTCGAACACATCCTTTTGAGGAACTGTCTTTTGCAAGATATCATAGAAGGAAGGTCGAGGGAAAAAAGAGCTTATGTAGAAGACGGATTCAAAATTAGATGACTTGAAGGAAAAAAGAAAATTCTGGGAGCTGAAGGAGGAGGGCGCATTGGCAGTATAAGTTCACTGACAAAAGGAATTGACCTGTTGTGAGACAGAACACATAATAATAATATTGTTGCTACACCTTTTGAATATCAAGTCGTATGCCTTGTGTTAGAATTTAGCCTACGTATTCAGCACATATTTTGTATTTTTTATTTTAGTTCTACTTCACATGATTTAAGTTTTAATTAACATTATTTGCTGACTTGAGGGAGGTAGGTTATAAATTCCCCATCTGCCCTCCCCCTTCTATCCCGTTTTTGGGTGCGCCAGTGATACAACGTTTTGGGATTATGTATTTTAAATAGGGGACTCCAATTTATTCCGTGCACTTGGACCTACAAAATGATTGTGACGCCCCTATTCTTGTGGTTTACTTCCGGTTATATGATATTGTTCACAGGTCCTTCTTGCCTGAAAGAACAATGCATCCGTCTGATAAATAATGAAGTGTCTACCAAGACTTGTGATAAGGTACAGGCACTCATACTGGCGTTATCTTTGGCAGACCAAGCTAAACTATACTACTCCACTTATCTTTGTTATCAAACAATCAATTTAGTCGTGATAATATTTAGAATACTGCAATGAGTTAAAAATAAAATTGATGTGATGGAACATTTTTGGATAAAGGTGTGTCTCCGAGTAGGGGAGGGCATTAAAAGGGGGATGAATACCCACCTCCCCATTCCAGATATAAAATATTTTAAATATAAAAAATGGGCTAAAGATATAAAATTTTGCTAGACGAAAATATTTTAGAACATCTTCTTGATCTTCAGTAAACATTTACAATATATCTTAACTTAATAAAATATTTAAGCAGCGATTTCCCTGAAGAGGACCTGAACCCTGATTTTCATAGGAAGTCCACTTTTGACCACTAACATTGATAGAAAGACACTAACATATTTTGGTAGCCAGCCCCGTGGTCAGTGTACCTGGCTACGAGTCCAAGAGTCCCGGGTTCGATTCCCGGCTGGTATATTGGGTATTTTTCCAGAAAGGGGCGTGACCTCAACAGTCACCAGGGTTAGGTTAGTTAAGCTTAAGCTAGGTTCTAAATGTTTCACCTGGCTCCACACCCTCATACTATCACCATCACCTCATCTCATCGGGACATGGAAAAAGCCTCCATGGAAAGGATGTACGATTAGTACATTCGGGCATCCCCTGGGAAACACTACATTAGTACTAGCTAATCTTTCCACTACTGGGCTACAACTGATGTAACCCAGACACGCATTATTATTATTATTATTATTATTATTATTATTATTATTATTATTATTAACATTTGGTATTATAGAAATATTTCATATTAGATTTAGCCTATCAATTATAAAATTAATCTAAAATTTTACCAAAAGCTTCCAATAAAACTGCCTTATTGATTACTGTAGATATTTCCAAGCATGAAAGCCTTAGTTTAGTAAATCCTGACGGTTACTAGCTTTGTAATCTATAAAAGTAATTGCTGGAGGATCATATTACAAACTTAGAATATTTCAAAAATAAACTCCTAGCTATTGTCTAACAATTTAGAAGAGTTTTCGCTCAAGCCAGTACAAAGTAGAAATTGATGTTTTAAATGGACTTAATAGTGACGTTATCATCGTTAACGTAGCTGGAATTGCCTCTGTATTAAATTTAATAATAACTAAAATATAGATCACTTACTTCACCTCACCACTTTAGCTTACACTGAAACATAGCTTCAGTGGTAGATATGAGTGCATGTCAAGTAGAGGGTCATCATAATTGCAGTCCTGGGTCACTTGGAACCTTCACCTATGCTCTTGAGATGACAGTCTTCTTCTTTATAGGCCTTTGACCTGTTCCATTCCAAGGGCTCTAAAGACTGTCCTTCCATCTCCCCGCGGTCATCCAGGTCTTATCCTCTATAGAGGTATTTCGTCTCTTGCTATTTGGACAATTCTGTCTTCTTGCATCCTGTCAATATGTTGTTTCCATTCTCTCCCACGTGAAGCTATCCATCCAGTGATGAGGTTGATTTGATAAGATTCTCTTATGTTTGCATTTCTTTCTCTGTCTAGTAGCGATTCATTAGTGACTTTTCTCAATACTCGCATTTCTGTGACCTCCAGCTGTTGTTGGGTACGTTTAGTTTCACTTCCTGTTACTGAGGCATGTGCGAGTATTGGTCTTACCATTGACTTATATAGGCCTATTCTACACCCACTATCATTAGGGAACTGGAGGTGAATAGCTTTATCTTAGCTCTCTCTTAGTTAACTGTTGCCAAATGTTTGTTTGTAAGCGTTATTTAATGTTTTTAACATCAAAATTATACATGTAATGACAGGAAACATATAGAACAAAAAACAGTTAACGCCAGCCCCGTAGGGCTCTCGAAAACAAACGGTACACAGAACAATTAATACATGAAGATTTACTTTAGCGCCCTGGCGGGCACATTAATGTGATCTTTGGGGTAGGGGTGGAAAAATTTAACAAAAACCCACCCCGCCGCACATAATGGGTCGGTTGGACCATGGTGGTACCCAGGGTACAAATACAAAGCAGAATGACAAGAGGACGGAAACAATGGGAAACTGTTGCCAAATATCCTCACTATAAAGTTATGGGTCCGTCCCCACTATGTCGGACCGACACTTTTGCCATCTACCGGCTGTCGGATCCCTCTGTTCACACTATGTCGGACCGAGACTTTTGCCATCTACCGGCTGTCGGATCCCTCTGTTCATAGCTGTTGTCAATTCAGTCCAATACAGTTGACTCAGGGGCTGCGATGGGCTACGATGAAGAGCTGGTTGTAATGTGGTACTTTTCTAATAAAATACGCAAGCAAGTGAAAAAAAAAAAAGAAAATAAGGAGTGCACCAAATCCTTGCTGAAAGATTTTCTCTAGGAACGTTTCAAACAAGTAGGATTAGAATTCCTGGATTTATTTCAACCTCCATGATAGCAAGTTAACAAATTAACAAACAAAATAACAAATCATTGGTAAAACCAAGGTCCTATCTGCGTGTGCGCCACTCTACTACTGAGGGTGGTCAGCACTGTAGGTCGTCACAAGTGTGAACTGCGCAATACAAGCCTACAACCTACTGGCAACCTCGACTAAGGGCTGGGCTAGCGAGCGGCTGAGCGCGCTCGACCCGGTACAGTCTAGTTTACAGGCGCTAGGCAATATTATTGTATGTTGGTTCATTGAGTGCTAGGAAAACTTCTCATTTTGACATTTTTATTAATATCGATAGGCTTAGCACACTTGCTACTAACGGAATAATTTAATTGGTAAGATCATAAACCGAGGAGAGAGCATAAACAAACCACAACAATAAATCACTTGTCAAAAAAAAACCTCAGTTCATTCAGCCAAGATTCGGAGCCTCCTCGTCAACAACTATCGAGAGCTATCTGATAATCACGCGCTCGCTCGCTCGCACGCTTGTCAGTCTGGCCGAACCCTAACCAGCGTTGTGAAATTTGTCTTATATTTGAGGGTATATTGAACACACAAAAACGAGAGCATGACAGCGCAGTTTCCCAATAGTAGCCACGCAGGCCCTTCAGCGATGATATCCGGTGTAGGCAGCAAGCATCGAACGAACTCCATCAAGCATGATAGGAAGGTCAAGGTTCGAATCTCGGTTGGGTGTATTTGAGGTGTTTTTTTTTTCTTAAATAGTTTTCCACTTTTCCTTCGCAATATTACGAGACTATTTCCTCAAAAATTCTTACTTTCTTATCCCTACCCAATTAAATTCATATAGCCCGGATGGATGATAATACGTTAAAAAAAAGAGTGTAAGAACGTACCTTATTGTATTTTCCTTCCTCGAGGACGCGAATAGAAGGCCTCTCCTCCAAGAATGTCTCAATTTGTTCCAAACAAAAGCCAGCCGGCCGCACCCTATAAGCCCCGGCTTGGGCGCTCCTCCTATGCGAACACTTGTAATAAAACTACTTTTGAAACATCGGATAAAGTAAATATCGTATTGTAGTTTGTTGTTTTTTTAGCTACGAAATCCGTAAGTAATAATTATTCCTCCGCGGGGCTAGGAACTCTGACCTCTGACCTTAAAATGTACTGTATTATCTTCAACACGAAGAATAGAAACGTAAAGAAAGGATGCTGCGTAGGAAAAATGATTGTGTTGTTTGTTCGTCCTTATCGCAGGGTTTCTGTAGAGCAAGCTCCAGACCCCCCACGGACAAACTGAGCTACTTTTTTTTTTGGTGGCATTACATAATCTTCTTCCTCTATATTAATTAAATGAAAGGTTTGTTTGTTTGTTTGTCATGAGCATTGCGTGATATCTAACGCACGCAGAGGACTGAAAATTTAAAATTAGTGGCCCCTGTGCTCAAACATGTCCGCCTCGAAGATGTAATTTTAAAATTTTGATTAGATTTTTAAAATTTACTAAAAACTGGGTTGGAAGAAGTAAAATGAAAAGTTTTTTTTCTGCCGGAAGTAAAGAAAAGCGTTGCCCGGGGTAACCTTGCAATGCATTACGTGACTACCTCGGGCAAAGCCGGATACTTCTACTGGAATAATATATTACAATGGATAATTTTGTGTGAACTCATTTTGACGTATGTATTTTCAACCTCATATTGAATAAATGTTATAATCATGCATTACTCACAGCTATTAACGTAGAATGCATAGGATACAGTGCACAATTCATAGGGAAAATACATTTGTTCACAATTAAACGCTATTATTTAAGTATGGTTTTTTTTAAAGTTAACCTAACCTCTATTAATACTCTAATAGATAAGGGATCGTTAAACACTTCTTTTGAGAGTTCAGTAGAAAAATAACGTTCATTAAACTGCTGTATATTTTGAAACATGAAATTAACCCAAATACCTGTACTTTTAAATAACATTTAATTCTTTCTTTAGTTCTGATTTTTTTTTTCACTTTCTTGAATGTCTGAATAAAGCATTTAGTATTTCCCCTCTATTTTCAAACATATTTACAATCGTAGATTAACGGTAAAATAAAGCCAATTCATTAATAACAAATAAATAGGGCAACTACAAAACATTCCAAACAAGAACAGAAAATATTCCTGTCTGCTGTTGCATTCTTACTGGGTGAGTGCATGCATAATACGTAAAAGGTTAAAGTTAACTTTATGAATTGGGCACTATTCATCTTTCACGATGTTTCTATTATTGTGAACGCTAACTTTGAAAGTAATATGTTCAAGCATTGTGCACTTTATACCCACTATTTATTAATATATAAGTGTTAAACTACTATAGGGACTGTATAGTTAAAAGGTTTAGTTTAAAAATTGAAAATGGAAAATTCCACACTTTTAATGAGCCTCTGCTGTGGTCGAGAGCATTGAAACGGTGAACCTTAGTGGTCGAAGAATAAACTCTTAGATGATGTATTGAATCCCTGTTTGGTTGGACCTGATATTCCCAGGTGTAGTTCCGGGTGAAAATAACCCAACTTTTACTAAGTTCCAAGAAATAGTACTAATAAACATATGTGTTAATATTATTATTACTAGGCCACTTTGGTGGCCGAATGGTCTAAGGTGTCATCCTCGAAATGACTGGACTGCCAATTACAGGCATATTTGGGTTTGGAATACTGATCGGGTGTGCTGAGGTTTTTTACAAAAATTGTTTTAAATTCTCCCTCCGTGCAATTGCAGGTGCACATCCTCTAAATTAAACCTTCCTCATCCCTAGATAATTACCGAAAAAAAATGTGTACAGACATAAAGCTTGATTCACACGCTCACCGAAAAATAGAAAGCAGAATCTGCGCAGTAATTCACACCCTTTAAGTTGAGCCGTGATGCATTACAACGCTTTAAAACAGCTGATTATCAACATATTTTATTTGCTAGTAGATAAACATATACTTTAAATCATTCTACAGATGGATGTTTTCAAATTATAACGCTGTGTCGTGGCACAATTCAATGCATCAATACCCACTCTTTACATTAACGAGTTATTTCAAATCTCCTCACAACGGCCAACGAAGCTGTCTGATAACTTCTGGCTGTAGAGCGCATGCGTTGACAAATGCGCATGCGCACTAATTTGAGATGGTTGGTTCTGAGATTTGATTGGTTCTCCTGTGCCTAACATCTCGAGCAGAGCGGACAAAGTAGAGAATAGTTGAACTTCAGCAGAGCCGATTAAGCGGAAATCTTGTGATTGGCTTAGGGCGCGTCACGTGACCACGTTTCTGTTCTGCGCTAGTTTTTCGGCGAACGTGTGAATCCACAGTAATGAGTAGTTAGGTGCAGTGCTAAAAAAAAAGAGTAATTACATTAATCCAATCAAACCAATCTCTTTCACAGTGATAGCCAGTTAGAGACTCTCCCACTCTCTCGTCCAGCACTTTGATAAATGAGAATAGTAAAAATAGTACTACTATCATCATGATCATGGTCACAGTGCATGTCAACGGTATATTAGCCGCGACCCTCTAAAATTTTACTCGCAAGATGAAAGTGAGCCTTTATCTCTTAATGAACATTTTGTTCTCCAACGAGTCCTCTCCTGGTTTTATTATTTTAAAGCTTTAGGCTGTAAAGTAACAAACTTCACTTTTTTTATTGTTGTCACGCTTTACTACCCGTACGGGTTAGATGGATATGTACTAATTACTCTAATGTTCTAGGAATTATAGAGGCTGAGTTTAGAGGAAGTGTACCTGCATTTGCATGGAAGGAGAATATAAAACCATTATGGGGGAACCTTCCATATATCCCACCAAAATTCGAACCCTGATCTCCCTGTCATCGGCAGTCCAATATATAGTGATATAGATGTCTTAGAACAAGTGTTTTAAAGCGTGGGTATCAATACTCGTTGGAGGTATGGGACTTATTCTATAAACAGCAAAAATCTCACTAGTTGTAGATAGCTTTTGCGTGATTTGCCGTTTTTCGATAAATAAATATGATAAAATCCTTGTTATTTTTTCCTCTAGCTTTTCTTTTCCTAGCTATTCATATATGTAGAATAAAGCCAAGATTTTAAACCTTTTAAGTTAAGAGAAAAAGTTGTCATTAAATTCCAGTGCATTCTTGACAGGTATTCAACAACTGTTGGGGTCACTATGTGAAGAAAATTAAATTAAACGTTGCTACTGGAGCAAAAAAATGTTTTACCATAAAAACTGTAAAAACACAGGCTTTTCCTCTCATCCCTTTCCATCACACCTTAAGCAACATTGCTAGGGCCATTTTCGAAAAATTTGGGACTAAAACAATAATTCTCATCAGTAAACTACCCTTAATAGAAAAGCTAGGACAATAAAAAAAGTGTTGTGGTTTGGTCAAATATCAAGTTTGAACAAAATCCATCAAACGGTTTAGGATCCGTGGCCAGGGATAGACTGACAGACAGACAGACATGGGGCAGACAGAATTATAAAATCCACTTTTTTGGGCTTATGTTAGCATAAAACGTAAAAATTTGTCATAATTTCGAGATTTTTTCCTCCACGATCACAATACTTTCTCTTGAAATGAGAAAGTAAAAATCTTGCTCTCCAGCCCACTTTTTAATGTTCGTAATTGTTTATGTAATACTGTTACTGGTTTCGTGATTGTTGTCAAAATATTTTCAAGTTTTTAAACTAAATTAAAAACACACAAATAAAAAGTGATGTGTTTACAAGATTTGAGACATAGCAAAACTGCCGTATGGTGAGGTGATATAGGCCTAATGTACTTTAAATGATTTTTATTTTACCTTATGTAAAGTTATAGTTAATATATCTTGCAGGTGGGCCACTAGTTATGACATCGTGGGCCGTACATAGCTGCGCGCTGCCTTTTGAGAACCTTTGTCTTATAATCTTAAAATTCAGTACATTAGTCAGGAACACGGAAAAGGTCGACATTTTAGCAACGCGCATTACTACCCGTTTGGATTGTACGCCTAATGTGCTAGGAATGAGGAAGGCTGAATAGAAGAAGGCTATCCGCATTTGCGTGGAGAGAAAGGGGAAAACCGCTCAGGAAAATACGCTCTTGTTACACTCGACCTGTATTCGAATCTCAATCTCACCATCATCGGCAGTCTAGTTTACTGCGAGTATAGCGCGTTAGACCATACGACCACCGAAACGGGTAATAACATAGTTAATTGTTGTCAATTTTAACCACGAAAATATATTTTTATATTTTCTTACAAATTATTCCTAGCGTGTTCTTACTGTATTTAACCTTTGAACAACAGTTCATGGGAAACATTTTAAAACCCAAAATTGTTTGTTTTGATATAGGATCTACCCCTTTTTCTCGCATCGGCCCAAGGAAACGCGGACAAAACGTTAAACTCTAATCTGGTTTGCTGGTGACTTGAAGGGCAGGGTTCAACTCCCACACGTGTCTACTGAGATTTTTTCTAAAAAAAATAATAAAAAAATCTCACTATCTTTCCGTGTGAACGGGAGTATGTGTCCTCAAGATTCTAGCCTCATCATTTCTATGTCACTAGCTTAATTAATTTCGGAGAGTCTGGAAGGGTAGCAAAATGCGATGAAAGCTATCCTACATATTTAAGAAAAATTCCTTGGAGTCAGCCCTCAATCTAGAAATACCATAACCGAGTGGCAGCCATCTGTTGGTGAACATAGGATAGGGCCTCGTCTGCGGATAGAGGGTGCCATGTGATCAACACAATGAACCCTCCGGCCGTTAATCTCAGTTTTCTAGACCATAACCGCTACTAATTTTTTTATTCAAATATCTCCTCATCTGTCTTATTTTTAAATTGGAATTTTAGTAAATAATACATTTTACTATAGAGTCATGCTATTTTCTAAAAATAGATGTAAGTAAGAAAGTAGTCCACTGAAAAATAGAGTTGTTAAATGTAAGTTCACTTATGTTTGACACCTTAGCTCAGTCGGTGGCGTGTCTGTTTTTGATCAAAGGGTCCTGGGTTCGATACCTGGCATGGCCGAAAATGTTTTCTTTAGTGAATCGTGTGTTTCCCCTTTCACAGTGATGAATTAATGGGCTGGGAACTGGATGCTGTATATTTTGTTCTAATTTTAAGTTAATTTATAAGTCGTGTGCTGATATAATCAGTCGGTTCAAAAAGTGAACATTAAATACCTCAAATAAATGAAAAATATATATATATATATTAAGACATATTTCATTTTCTCATGATTTCTAAATTAACACTAAAATAAAATGGAATGAAAAAAGATCTCCGAAGAATAAGCTGACCCATAATTCCAAACTACATTTCAGAGAGAGAGAAAGATAGATATAAAAAATAAATAGAAGGAAAGGGGTTTATTAATTATTTTATTTTAAATCCCATCTAATTAAAAGTTAGTAAAAATAGGGAAATCTTTATGCAAATAACCTTAGTTAATATTTAAAAAAAAATAGACTAAATTTAACTTTTGTTTGTGTACATACGCTTTGCCATGTGGTCTGCAGCTGTCACTTTTGAAAGATGATACAACTTTTAACAGCTGCAATATTAATACTGTGGCCTTGGGGGAAAGTAAGCTATTCTATATTTGTTTCTTAAACGTTCCAAAGGGTTCTTCATTTAACGATTCAACTTTAGACAGGAATTTATAAAGATTAACCAGCTAATTAGTGTGTGTAATTTTTCATCTTGACTCTTTAATCGTGTAATCATTTTGTAGTTGTATTGCACATATATCAGAAATAATAATAATAATAATAAAACAGTCCTTTCACTAATATAAAGTACATGACTCTAAGAAGCTATAAAATAAACGATAATATTACAATAAAGTAGCAATATCGCTTGCACATGAACTTATTCTGGTAAAATCAAGCAATTCTTGCTAGTATATTTTATTGCTCCTCTGCTCACGATTCTGACAGTTGAAGGATGCAAAAAATTCCAAATAAAGGATCATTAATCTACAACGTAGCGCTTTTTTATAACCTTTTTTGAATCTCCCTTTCCTTCCTCTAAGTAACACCAAGTATACATTTAACCTGACCCCACCCCTCTTCAACATGTGTTACGTAACTTTCCACACCAAGAGTGGGTGTCATTACTTAATTTATAAGCTTTTGTGTCTCAGATTTAATACAACTCAGACTATTTCAACACTAGAATTTGAATATAAGATCTGTGTTACGTAGCACTGTGGCGTACCAACCCTCCTCCCATGTAACATCATGTAAACATTACATGGTTTGTAGATGACCCCTAAAGAGCTCTACGCCCCAATCGGTGGGCATGTGAATTAAATGACAAGCTCACTTATTAGTATGGTTTGCTGGTGACGATAAGGCCATGGTTTGAATCTCAACCGGGTGTAACTTTATGTAACTTCCTCCACGAAAATAATTTGGTACCTTTCTTCTAAATGATACCTTACTTATCCTCACCTTATTGGTGCAATACGTGTGGACAGACCAACATCGATGGACGCGCTGTCTTAACGTAAGGCTTGTCTGTTCTGGTTTTCCGCAAACAGAGAGTTTGGGGCTATTCTGGACGTATATACTAAAAGTCCTTTTTTTTCCCCTAAATTTTTTTTCACCCTCCCTCCTTCAAATGCGCTAAATTTCCTTTAAAATCCTACCATTTACAACCCTATTCCATTAGTGTAATTAAATATAGACAACCTGGATGAGTATTGAGTAGTAAGACGCGGTACGATAAATAATTGTGAATAGTGGACAGATAGTAAGACGAGTTGTAAACATCTAAGTAATAAAAGTATCTAAGTGATTAATAGCTATGAGTTACCTACAGAGTGTTAAATCACTCTCAACGCATCCAGCAGAGATTCAAACAGAATCCCGACTCACCAAGTCGGTGCTTTAATCTGTCAACTTAGTCTACTCTTCCAGTTGTAACTATTTAATTCATCCCCTTGGAATGAAATAAATAATTGCAGGCCTTGGAACAGGATTTATCGATAGAGGAAAGACAACCAGTGCAGGTTTTTTTTAACATCGCTCTTTAATAACCATTCGGATTGTACGCCCATGCACTAACTACGCTAAACGTTTATGGATGACGAAGGTTTAATTTAGAGGAGGTGTACTCGCATTTGCTTTAAGCGAAAGTGGAGGAAACCATTCAGGCAAAAATCATCCTCAGTACATCCGACTGGGATCGAACCACGACCTCCTCGTCATTGAAAGTATAGTCCAACATGAGAGTAGCGCCTTAGCTCATGTGGCCATCGAAGCGGGTAGTACGTTAGTTAATAAAGAGTACAAAACTCATTGGAAACCAACAATGAGATAGGAAATGTAATCATCGACAAAGTGAAGTTTTGTTATTTGGTTAGTTTGAGTAAAGTTAAGCTGCGTTGTACCGAGTTATTTATTGCAGAAAGCATAATTACACTTACGCTAGTACACTTAATTGTAGATGAATAGCGAAGCTTAGGAGCTCGAAATAATCTTTTAGTTCGAATGTAGCCGCAGAAGGGATTAATCTTAAATGACTCTATTGGCGCTAGAAACTCGATGAAAGTTCACTACCGCATTTAATAAAGTAGTACGCCGATTTTAAGGTGGGATGGAAGGGGACGAGAGAATAGGTCAGTGTTTTTTAAAGTTTCATAGCCAAATATTTTTTGGCAAAAAATATATATATATTCCTTCAGTAGAAACATAAAAATTTAATTTTCTTCACAAAGTGATATCAACAATTCTTGAATATAATGTCACGAGCATGGCGGCATTAGATGACAAACTTTTTAAATGAAGAGAAAAAGTTGTCACTAAATTCCAAGACACCCTTGACAGGTTATTCAAGACATTTTGAGGTCACCATGTGCAGAAAATTAAATTCTATGTACTTACTCGAGAAATATTTGATTTATTTTTTGCCGTAAAAATGTTTTGTCATAAAAACTGTAAAAACACTGTGTTTTTTTCGCGTCCACTTCCATTCCATCCATGGTTATTTCCAATCCATCTCATTACATCCTCTCTCTCTTTCAGGTCCATTACAATATTATACTCTCATCTACGTTTAGGTCATATTCGTAAATTTAAAAAAATGACACTTGGGCACCTGGAAACGTCCATCATTATTTTGCCTCAAACTATGAATGAACACGGGACGAATCTTGGATAGCTCAGTGGTAGATCATTGGTGCGATTCCCTTCTACAGGTGTCATTTTTCAACATTCATGAGTTGAAGTTGATGAATTGAGTTAAATGGAGTAAAATTATGTCGTAGCTTTTTTACTCCGCGTTCTACAAACCGTTCGGGCTAACGCATTTAATTACACTGGTTGAGTAGGAATTAAGAAGTTGTACAAAAAGGGGAAGTGTACCCACATTTGCGTGAGGACTGGGTTGGAAAACCTTTAGGAAAAACCATTTACAGTACACACGGCTGGGATTCAAACCCCTACTTTCCCGCCACAGGCAAGCCAGACTAAACAAGTTAAACTTTTTGTCCACCAACTTTTTTTTGACACCGCGTCTTACTACCCATTAGCGCTATATTCTTATGTACTAATTATGCTAATGGTGTTAGGGATTAGTAGGGCACAGAGGAAGTGTTCACGCATTTGCTTGGAGGGAGAGTAGAGAAACATTAAAAAAAACATTCTCAGTACACCCGACCGAGATTCCAACCTCGATCTCTCCGTTTTCAGCAGTCTAGTCTACTGTGTGTGTATCGCTTTAGACCATGCGGTCACCGGAGCGGGTGCCGACATTTTCTTTGAAATCTAGTCTGCCGGCCGATGTTAGGTTGTCGGGTCAAGTCTTGTTAGATTAAGTTTAATTGGATTATTTCATGTTATAATAAATTGCTCGTTATGCATGAACTCATTATGGAACTGAGCAGAAACCACATCATTTTGGTGACCTTTAGCCCGGGAATTGTTATTGACCGCAGGAACGAGAATAATACTGTAACTATAAGTTTGTAGCTCACATCGGTGGACACGGAGTATAAGGCATCAACCTAGTCTGGTCTGGTTTGACGGTAACAGGGAGGTCAACGTTCGAATACCACCCAAATGTACCGAAAGTGTTCCTTCAAAAATCTTATTTCCCAATCTACCTGCACGCAAATAGCGTACATTTAATCTAAAACCTACCTTACTCGTCCCTACCCTACCAGTGTCAATATGCGAATATCCCGGAAGGATGTTAAGACCCTTAATGGAGGGCTATTCAACTATCAAGTTGAATTAAAATCTGTAGAGATGGAGTTTTGAAAAGATAAAGGCCTACCTTTTAGACAGTTAAAAGAATAATAAAGTAGCTCATATGTAGCTGACGATTTACAAACGTCCATTCTTAAACAATAAGTGAATAATGACCCTGAGTCAGGGACGAATCCTGAATAGCTCAGTGGTAAGAAGAACGTTGGTGAGCTAAGTCATAAGATTCCTGGTTCGATTCCCATGTCCTGGTGTCATTTTTCAAATAATTTAAGTTAATTGAATTGTGGTCTCCTCCATACGGACAGTGTCGTAATGACAATGATTAGCAACCTGTGTGTTTATATTCATTTAAAGTATTATAATGTTGACCTTTCTGTTTTTAGGATGGCGCACTTTAAGTAGAAACGTACACACTTATACAAGTATAGCTCTTATATTTGAGTCAAATATAATGAAACTTATACACTTAAATAAGTATAGCTCTAATATTTGGGTCAAATATGATGAATATAAGGAATTTTCTTCTTCAAAATAACCGGCCTCGTGGTGTAGTGGTCAATGCGCCTGGCTACGAGCCTAGGAGTCTCGGATTCGGATGGGTATTTTTCCCTAAAGGGGAATTACCTCAAAGATCACCAGGGCTTAGTAAATTAGGCTTTAGTTAGGTTGTGTTTTCACTTGTTCCACACCCTCATACTCAATATCACCATCATCTCATCGGGACATGGAAAGGGCCTCCACGGAACGGATGCACGATTAGTACATTCGGGCGTCCCCTGAACAACGATACATAAGTACAAGCCACTCTTAACACAACTGAGCTATGAATAATTTAGCCTAAACGCGCGATATATATATAAAAGTACCGGATATTTTGAAGATGTATATATCTTCAATACATCCGGTACCTTTGGGCCGGGTAATATGAGCAGTATAGGTAGACTTCAGTAGTCTTGGGGTAAAGTACTCGCCTCAGGACCAGTTGGTCGTGGGTTCATACCCAGCTGGGGTTGTCGGATTTTTCTTGATCGATACAATTCCGTAGCACAACCTCTTTCAGAGGGGAAGTAAAGCCGTCCGTCTCATGTCAATCGTGGAATGTAAAAAAAACCTGAAGCACCATAGTAATTCTCGTGTGCTGATATAATCAGTAGGTTCAGAAAGTGCACGTTAAATACCTCAAATAAAAAAATAAGTACTAAATACGTTTTCATATCTTAATACTTCAATTAATATGTTCTACTTCTGCCACTTTTGCACACAGTATCATTACTATTGAAACACAGTAATTATATTGCTAAGCTTCATTTTTAAATGTTTACAGCCAAAATAAATAGATGAGTACATAGTTTTAAGCGTGAGACTTAAAGAAACTCAGTTATGACTGTAAGTTCATGATTCCCAAACTATTTAAATTAGGACAGAACATTAAATACCAAAAAACCCAACCCAATCGCTAGGAACGCCAGTGAGGCATATCAGTGTAAAATAAATTTACTTTACATCCATAATAGTTTCCAGCCTTTGGCAGTGTTTTATTCAAGCCATATATTTTCCACTACCGGCTTGCTAGGCCTGTCGTATGCCTTATTATCAACATTATTATTATTATTATTATTATTAGCACCGCGTCTTACTACCCGTTAGGGTTATACGCACTAACGCTTATGTGCAAATGGTAGGGTGACTGTGAGATGAAATGAAGGACCTACAGTTTAACGTGGAATCCGAACCACGGTGGAGGCCTGGCATTCCTCACATTCACAAGTTGTGATTAATACACGTCTTGTCAGAGGTGAAGGAAGGGTTTGGCAATCAGATAAATCTGTGCCGGGACCGAGGATTGAACCCCGGACCCTCAGCACAGAAGTCTGACACCTTACCCCTAGACCACCAGGTCACCATTATCACAATTAAGACAGGCACAATGTACAGTCCCGGACGTTAATTCATCACTATGAAATGGTAAACCCACATTTGATTTCGTCTGTGCCGAGAATCGAACCTGGGACCCTTAGTTCAATAAACAGACACACTACCGAGTGAACTAAGATGTCGGTTAGTCTAGGAGAAATGAACTTACAAAGTACTCAATTAATTTCATCCCCCTTCTTTCCTCCTTTTAACGGCTTAGGGAACCCTATACTTGTTGGTTGTGCTATTTTTGGCACACTATGAAACCTGATTACATAATGATTTCTGATTAAAAATTAGAAATGTTAGAGACTAGTTTTTTTTAAGGGAGGAAGCAGCAAATCATCCAATTTTTTTTACGCGTGTTAAATTGAGTTTTTAAAAGATGAAACTAACCATGTCTCTAGTTTTTTTTTTAAATTCGCGAGAGAAAATGTAGTTCACAAAGTATATAAAAAAACAATACTAACAGAAGCAATAATTCTCCGTCGTTAACATCCTGATTGTACAATCTCTCCATCTCTTTCTGACCAACTGTATTTATTTCCCCTCTACACACGTGCTCACTTTTTTTTTTATTGTTATTCCAACTCGTTTTATTATCATCGTTCTTCCTCTTTCTGCTACTCTTTAGCTTTCAGTTCGCGCCACCAGCGTATCTAGCAACCTAGCAGGCGGCCTCCCGCGAGCCCCCCACCGACCAATGAGCGCGAGCTATGATGTCATGGGCGGCCAATGGACGTGCGAGGATAATGACATCAGTGTGTATTTTTAACTCCCCGGCGGTACGAAACGAGCTTGGGGAAGTGTAATTCGAAATGTTTTGGCTCAGTGGCTGTTTGTCGGCTGGGAGCGTTGGAAGGGCGTTGTTTGACTATATTGTTGCCCGGCTGGCGATGTGGATAGAAACAATTCTTACTCGCGAAAGTCCGCGGCTTCGAAACCGGAGGCATTGTTGTGGTTCGAATGTTGGCGTTAGTGGCGCGCCGGTCAGGGAACCTTTGAGGTTAATTAGGGATGTGTTAGCGGGCTTGTTTATTTATTACGATTTGATTCTCTCGCGGGCGGCGCAATGTTTTTACTCGTACTATCAACAAGTGGTTGCTAGAAATAAGGTAAGGAATTGAAAGCCCGCATTTGTCTAGTTCTTCTTTCCATTGTTTTTCTTGAAACTGTTACAAAATAAAATTTACCATCA